>PVIR01005904.1:0-35104 GCA_004026965.1 Petromus typicus
GAACAAAGGTGCTATGATTCTCACTTCACTACAGAGAAAGTGCTTAATAAACTATTTGTAATTTTATATAAAGTAAGACCATTCAATTGACTTTAAGAAACATACTTAGCTGTGTGAGGTTGATTATTCTCCTAGGGGAAGCCTGTGCTGACATGTTTGTACATATATTTGTGGGCACATATACAGAAATACAGCGGAAACAACAATGTCAGGAAAAAGTGGTAATTGTGAAGTCGGCAAAGATGAGCTATAAAGATTTGGGTGAGATTTACTTGGCAATTAATGTGGCCATAACTTTCCTAGTCTGTTTTACTGCAAAAACTAGTGACAGACAATTCTGATGGTTCTTCAACCCTGAGAGCTTTTTGCCTTGGTCATCTTACTACATTTGTGTGGTAAAGAAACTGAAAGGAATAGATATCTCTCAGAGAACAAAATGTGAAAAGCCAATAAATACATGAGAAAATGTTCAACGTGGCTGGCCATTTGAGAGAGGCAAAGGAAAACAACACTGAGATTCATTTCACTTCAGAAAGAATGGCTGCCATAAAGGAATCCACCAGTAACAAATGCTGGCAGCCTGTGGCTTTATCTGTTACTAGTGAGACTGTAAAATGATACAACCAGTATAGAAAGCAGGATGGTGCATTCTCAAGAAACTAAAAATAGGAATTCCATTTGAATGACCTCTTCTCGTTCTAGGTATCTTCCCCAAAGAGCTAAAGACATAATGCCACAATGATGTATATATATCCACGTGTATAGCAGTACAATTCATAATAGCTTCATCTTCAAAACAGACTATCTGTCCATCAAAAGATGAAGGGGTAAAAAACTATGGTATTTATACATAATAGAGTAATACTCTGCCATAAAAAAGATAAATTTGAGTCATTGATAGGAAAATGGATGGACTATAAAATAATAATTTTCAAAGAAGTAAATCAGACACACAAGTTTAAATATCTCATGATTTCTTGTAAGCGCTTAATATATAGATAACATACAACATAAAGCACAGATAATAGGAAAAAAGAGAAAAAAATGAGTGTAATCCAGTGAAGATAATGTATCTAACAGTGTATCTTAATTTAGTATAATTGTCTTATGTGTTTCATATCTTTTTTGACCCATCAGTCTAGTTTTTAAGCTGTATACAGTGCATTCTCAGCTTACAAACATCGATCTCTATACAGTAAGTTTGAGTTGTCAGCTTTCACAGATGAGAACAGCTCTCGCATCAGCACACTCAGGAGCGAACAGATGGCGGAAGTAGTTCTCATGCACCCCCGACCTGGTCACGGGGGTTCTGCGGCCGCTCATTGTAAGGCAGGTTGCACGCAGGAGCACAGCGCTCAGTCTGAGCCCAGGGGCGCGCCAGCAAGAGAAAGCGCGGGGCGATGTGGAGGGGACCCTAGGACACGCACAGCAATACGCACGTGTACGTCTCAAGGGTGTTCGAAGCGTACTTTGACTTACAAGTTCGTCCGACTTAGGACTCTTCTCGAATAGAGCTAGTTTGCAAGTCAGGGATTTACTGTGTATGATCACTAACTTTATAAGATCTTATAAAATAAACAAATGAATCTTATACTGGAAAAATAGAGCAAGGGTGGAGGGGATGAGGAAAAGAAAGAGTTGAAATGTGTTATGTACGTGTACTACTTCCTTACAGTGGATGTAATCGTTATGTTCTAGAAATATGGAGTAATAAAAGTAAAAAAAAAAAAGAAACAACTTTAAGTATTTAAAGAAAAGAATTGAGACTTATTACTCAGTGCTTTTCAACATCAGGAACAATGTAAGTGTATAAGACCCTTCTAAAAAACGACAAAGGAAAAAATGGAAAGATATATACACAAATATTAAAGTACCTATGTGTTAAAAATTATCATAATGTAACTGAAAAGCAAGGCTGATGAAATTTATTTTGTTTCTCAGAAACTGGATCATCTGCTAAGTACGAACCAGAGATAGAACTATGAGGAAGTCTGAGTTTGTCAAAGAATGGAGATTTTTAATTTATAAGGAACAAGAAGGAAAT
The DNA here is from genome assembly GCA_004026965.1 of Petromus typicus. NCBI lineage: Eukaryota > Metazoa > Chordata > Mammalia > Rodentia > Petromuridae > Petromus > Petromus typicus. The sequence continues at coordinate 2,045 of PVIR01005904.1, forward strand.
AATTGACATCAGGCAGATGACTGTGCTGGGAGGAACAGCAACTCTTACTTCCCACTTCAAGTAACAAAGAATGAAGGAGAAATAATTTTCAAACAGAAATACAAATGGCCCAAAAGGTCAGAAAAAAATAATCTTTTCAGTAGTCAAAGAAAAATAGGGTCTATCTACTCTTTTTTATTGAATTCTTCACAAATTTGAAAAGTTAGTATTGCAGTGTGGGTTACATAGGAAGTAGGGCAGTCTTGTTTATTTTGATCTTTAATCTTCATTTTAGTTTAGAATTTCTAGAAGCCAGGGCCTCTGGGTGAGTGTCATGGAAAGGAACAGAGGGGAGTAAAGCCGGGCAGAGGGAGATTTAATGTGGATGAAAACAAAGCCCTGGTGTGGGGGGGACCTGGACGGAGATGGCCCCAGAATTGTTTCAGAACAAAGATGCAAAGTCAGGGTGTTGAACCTTCTGTTTAGCAGCCGTTGTTTTTGCTGGAAGGAAGGGTAGCTTGACAACGTCATATCCCCAAAGATCCAGCATATGATTCATTTATTTATCTTATAAAACTTTACAAGGTCAGGGGGAAAAGGGGATAACATTCTCTGGGAGCAGGTGAAAAAGAGCAACGTGTATAGAGAATCCAAAATTAATACCACATTGTCTAAAAATGGATCTGCTTAATCCCAGCTATCCTAAACAACACTACTGATAAAATACCCTATTCAGCCAATACCCATCGATGGTTCTAGCTACTTGTGAGGCTGAAATAGGAGAACACCAAGTTTGACCCCAGCCTGGAAACTTATTAAGACTCAAAAAAAATTAAAAAGGGGTAGGAAGGTAGGCCAGTGGTAGAATACTCCTAAATTCTATCCAGAGCAATGCAAAAAAAGAAAACAAATTCTCTGTTAAATCTTTTTTTAATGTAAGGTTGAAATAATTGGGGTTAATTAATGTGAATTGCAATGTTCATACTTTTATTACTTATTTGTGACATTGTCATATAATAAGGAATATGTAAGTACACTGGGCTCTGCCCCTGGTTCCTGATGTAGAGTTTCTAAAACTCTTGTAGACAGGAGCACTGAAGAATCTTTTGCCCTGATAGGTGGTTTGGGGCTTAGTTCCTGACAAAGGGCTCATAACCTCCTTAGGCAGGAGCATCTTTGTTTTCCCCCATGAATTGACACTCAAAACTCCAAACGGCCTTAGCACTGGGGGCTGACCACCAGCGGGAGCCAAGCAGGTGATTACAGTTCAGGCAGGAGGCAGGTGCTGAATGCGGAGCTGATGATCAGTGCCTGATGGTTTAGTCAATGTCGCCTCCATACAAATGCAAGGAAACACAATGAAGAGAATTTCCAATTTCTGAGCACAGAGGTGCCTGGATCAGACAGTAGCATGTTTGAAGAGGGTATGGGAGCCCCATGACCTTTCTTCATCTGGTTGTTCATGTGGATCCTTTGTAATATCCTTTGTGGTACACTGGGAAACGTAAGTATTCTCAGTCCTGTGAGTCAGTTTCAGAAAATTAAACCTGAGGAAAAGATCATAGGAATCTTGATTTATAGTCAACTGCAAGAAACACAGGTCACAATCTGGAAATTGCAAGTGACATCTGAAGCAGGACTGAACCCTTCACCTGAGGGAATCAGACTCTATCTCCAGGTACACAGTGTCACAAATACATTGAAATACAGGACACCCAGTTGATGTCTGTTGTGATTTGGATCTAAATACCCTCCCAGAGTCCTGTGTGTTCAGAGGCAGGTCTTTTGGAAGGTGGCTGGGTGGAGAAGGCTCTGACTTCGTCAATGGGTGAATCCATTCATGAGATCATGATGTTACAGCATTAGTGGGAGCTGGTGGACATTTTAGGAGTGGGGCTTTGGGAGGAGGAGAGGGCCATGATGTGACCACCGTGGAGACTGTATTTGTCCCTGTCCCCTTCTTCTCTGGCTTTTTCCCTGTCTGCTTCCTGGCTGCCATGTAAGAAGTTCTCCTTCTCCATGCCCTTTACCAGGGGCCTAAATGCAGTGGAGCCAGTGGACTGAAGTCTCTGAAACCAAGAGGCACAATAAATCTTTTTCTTTTTAAGTTGCTTTTCTCAAGTATTTGCTCACTGACAAAAATACTGATTAACTCACTGGGTCACGATTTCTTGCTCTCTGGGGGAAAATCCATGTATATCCTGGTGATTCTAGTTTGTCTTATCTCCAGCAGTTTTTTTTTTTTTTAAACACATTAAATTTTATGTGGAAATGAGTTTGGAGAGCTCTTTAAAAACATCTGATGCTTGTCATGGAATTTCTTGTCACAAAATAGTTTTTGTCCCTTAGGAACCATGCGGTGGGTGTATCATTGTTTATTCTGAATCCATCTTTAAGCACAGGAAGATGGAGGGCCACAGGAGCCCCAGGTCTGAATGACCTAAAACATATTTCAACAAATTATGAGCAATATAAATTGAATTTTATGTTGCATATTTTGGTGAAGCTATCTTCTGGTAATTTTTGACTAGGAAGATATTTGAAAGCTGCTGTGATTGATTTTAAGGAAACAGCATGGATAGCATTCTAACTTCTGGAATTTATTGTGAAGATTATTATTAATCTTTGCCAATTCAATTTTAGTTTGGGACTCTTCTTACTTATACATCTGTTTTTTCCTTTCAGAGAAGCTTAATGAAAATTTTCTTTTGTCAACTGTGAGTGAAAATTTATTGACAAATCTATTATTGAACATCAACGTGGGAAGTTCAAGACCAGTGAAACAATTAACAAACTTATAGAAGTTAAACTCACAACCAGAAGCCACTATGCTATTATTTAATTTTCAAATTATGCTTATACACCAGCTCAAAGAATGTGAAATTTTGAGAGACATAATAAACTAGCTTCCTAAGTTACTTTTATGTACATATTTTATATATATATATATATATATGCGTGTGTGTGTGTATATATATATATATATATATATATAAAGTTTGAGAGCTATTTATAGTGGGTTAGATTATAGGTTAAAAAAATGAGAAATTATGTTTGAATTAGTGCATCCTTGTAAGTTTGTATTTTACTTATTTGATTCTTTTGGTGAGTCTTTTTCCTGGAAAGTATTGTATAATCCACATTTTTAAAGTCACAAACACATAGGTACACTTTTAATAACCCAAGAGCTTATTTTTTCCCTAGAAATTTACTACTTCATCAAAGAACCCAGCATGTACTTGGAAATTGAAGTAAACAAACCAAGAAGCAATGTCTTTTTTAAAAATATCAATTCAGGAAAACACCTCATGATAGAGGAATGAAATCTGAATTTAAACTTTCTCAGGTCATGAGAGCAAATGACACAAATCTGAACACCAGAGGGGTTGATAAGAGGGTGAAGAGAATTAGGTCTTGAAAGCTATTACAGTTGGCTTAGCTGGACTGTGGTCTTCTTGTGAGCAGTAGAGCAGTGTCTTATAGTCTGCTATGAATATTTCAAAGGAAACTCTGACCTCTAGTTTCAATCCACAGCAGGTTTTTCCAAAACAACTCAGAGAGAAAAATTGGTCACAGACAAACAGTTGGAGAGAAGAGGACTGGCGAAGGTGTAATTGATGGTATCCTGGAAGGAAAGCTATTTCTATGGAGAGAAAATCTGTGTCAGAATTATTGATGTAGAAGTATATTGTATAGCTTGTGAAAATGCATAGACACAACTTAAACAAGATCCAAGGCTCTTTTCTCTGTTAGCTTTTAATGTCTTATTTGTCTTAAATATTGTAGCAGCAAAGTCCATGGAATGTTGCGGTAAAAAGTTAGGAAATTTTGATCATTTAAGTTAGAGATGAGTTGTGAATCTTACAAAAACTTTAGAGAGTTGAATTTTGTTTGTTAAAGTATGTCTCTGAAAATAGTTTGTCTAGATATTCAAATGTTGCTCTGTTTATAATAATTAATTCAAACAAAATACCTACTGGTACACAAGCCAAGAGTTCTGTATCTTGCAAATCTCCTACAATTGGAGGCTCAGCTGATTGGACATCTCAGCACTCAAGTTTACCAGTGTATCCTTGAGTTTGCTTAGAAGCTGCAGCAGCCACAAGCAGCTACTTACTGCATGACTGAATACGGTGGGAATGCTAACCCAGACTTCCTTCTGAGAGCCAGAGTCTTCTTTCTCAGCTGATTTAGGTTCAAGGACTTCTGCTGCCTTTCTGTTTGCCACCCAAGACACCGTTTCAGCTCTTTTCAATGGTACTCCTACTTTTCTGATCAATCTCCCTATTTTCTTTGACACAGGATTTTCAACTCTTCAGTTTTATTCAAGAAATTTTTCATAGTTTTCATAAGCTATGCACATCCTGGTAGAATCTGCATATATTTAATCCTTTATTGAAGTCTGCTCCTTGGAAGATCTGGAACAACATAATATGTCTTGAGTAATGTCTTTTCTCAGAATTGCATTCTGATTGGATGTTACCTGCTTGAATTTTAGGGGCAGAAACGTAAAAGGTTTTATTTTTTCATTTTTTTCCATACTGTAGTGATGGAAAGCTTAAACAAGTCCAATTGTATGGTTATTTATTTTTGTATTTCTATTCACCTTTTAAATATCATAGATGATTTGATCCTCTTCTTCATTTTAATTTCTCAGTTTCTTATAAACAACATGCTGTTCTTGTAGGATATTTTATTTGAAGTAAAACAAGTTTAGAGTTATCATAGACCTTTAGGTAGTTTATAAAATGGATGGAGGTTCTTAAATAATGCCATAAAAATGAATATAAAAATCAAATAGTATGACTACAAAGATATAGATACAAATATCTTTGAAATATGTAAACAGAAAATACATATAAATTCTTGCTGAGAAAACATTGTAAGATTTTTAATGTTATCTAGACTATGATTGAATTAATAAAAATTCATACTGATCCTTAATGCTTTTTTTAACTCTTGGCTGGATGCAAAAGTCAAGTCTTTAAGAGTCTATTATCTAGTTAGAGGTGACAACATAAAATAAAAAGTTGCAGAAGGTTAAGACAAGAAGAGATGTAAACATTGCAATTCAATCACCCGTACATGTATTTTCCTCCTCTCAAAGCTCAAGTGCTACCGCAACTCTTTTTGAAATTTAGTAGGTACGTGTCTATCGCTGGATCTATCTCTGACTTTCAAAATTCCTTTTTATAATGCAATTTCACTCTTGAGTCCTAGTTCTATTTTGGTGAAGATGGCTCTCCCAGATACCAGCTCCTGACAGTCACCCCTGGAAAGTTCTCTCCTGCCCTGCACCAGAATTGCTGCATGTGACACATTCATGATGATATAGTATGGTACTTCTGAGATGAAGTTACAAAAGCTTCTGTGTTGGGTATGTTCCTGCTCACTTCTTAGTAGCTGTGGGGAAAGCTATCTGCCGTGCAGTCAGAACACTCAGGCAACTGTGGAGAAGCCCATTGGTGAGACATGGAGGCTTGGCCAGCAGCCAGCTGGGAACTTGGGCCAGTGAACTTTATATGCACAAATTTTAAAAGGGGTTTGCTTTTATCAGGCTTTGTGCTGACTGCAGCTCATCAGACAGCTTGGTAGCCTCCCGCCTCAGACCTTGAGCCAGCTCTACCCTCCTAGGCCCTCGGTTTTCAGAAAATGTGATAAAAATAAATGTCCATTGCTTTAAAATGTCTACATTTAGAGAAATTTGTTATGCAGTGGTAAGAAATAAATCCAACCTTTCAAAGCCACGTGTATAGTAGCAGAGAGATATTGAGCATTTATTTTCTTCCACCTATATAAGTGCTTCACATGAATTAAGTTATTCCCAAGAACTCTGACAGTTTTATTCTTCTTATTTTAATTTCAGAGATAATAAAATGGGGTACAGGAACCAAAAGGCAAAGTGCTTTCTCTAAGGTTAGGGAGCTGGCAAGTGTCCTCACCAGGACTTGAACCCAAGAAGTCATTTTCAGAGGCTAGTTCTCACGAGGCTGCTTGTCAGACTATGGGTCTGCGCAAGAGTCTTCTCAGTGCTTCGCTAGGGTTGAGAGCTGTTCCTGAGTTCATCTGACTACCTGTCAGCAAGTCTCAAGTTCTTGCTCACTCTGAGCTAAACCTTTCCATCCCTTCCCCCCAAAACTTATTTCACTGCTAACTTTAAAACTGAGATCATGCTATATGAATTTCCTTTTTTTGCCCTTCCAGCAACATATTGTGAATATTTTTCTGTGCAACTAGACATATTTTAACCATCAGTTTTAAAAGGTTTTGGATAAAAATTGCCAACTTGAAAAAGGCGACATCAAATCAGCTAAAATACAGTGAAATATTTTCATTTTATCTGTTTTAATTTATGCACTAAATGTGAGGAATTTCATTCACCACCATAGCTGTTGGTTTGAATCAGAACTATTAAAAAATAAAATTTGGGGCCGGGGTGTCATGCAGTGGTACCATGTCTGCCTAGCAAATGCAACACTCTCAGTTCAATCCCTAGTACTAGAAAAAGAAAAAAAAATCTAAAGTTTATATTTTTACTAGGTAGCAATGGCTTTTACTGACACTCTATAACTATATACCAATATGTATCTTTTGTAGTTATGAAAACAAATAATTATAAAACTTGAAATCTGCAAAAGCTGTTTGTTTTCTTATTGATTTATGAATAAAACATTACTGCCTTGTCTGAATTGTTATGGTCCCCTTTTTTAAGGTGTTAGGGTGGCAGGAAAGCCATTTCTGAATTTCACACAGAGAGGGCCTACTTAGAGGCTCATTATTATTTGTTTATGGAAAGAACATGTTGGCGCTGTTGGTTCCACACATCATGGTGCATGTGAAATTGGCTTAAAAGAGCTCCATGCTAGTTGTCATTACAAACACAAATCCTGCACGTTGGGGAAAAGAAAGTCTCTAACATGACTACCTTCAAAGGCAGGGGATCATTTTAGAGAAAATTAAACCCAGCAGGGAGAGCTCTAAAAGAGAGTGAAAACTTGAAAATCAACAACACTGCAGCTATTCAAAGATGAACTAATTCTAAATGAAGCAAATTCTTCATGGTACCTGTTAAAAATGTCTCAGTTATATCTTTTTGCATTGGGTGGGCATGTAGCATTCCAGGGTTTCTGAATTTACCAATACTTACCTTGCTCTCTTTTTTCCCCTAAAATATACTAAAGACTGACTTTGGAAGAGAACATAAATGTTTATATGTTTTTTCATGTGTTCTGTTAATGTTGGTCATGCAACAGAAAAGTAAGACATTTATGAATGATAGTATAAGTCTTTAATGAGTTTTTAAGTTGGTATAATTCTTTTTATCTTTTCAGTAGAATATTCTGTTGGGTTGAATTATATCTTGTATAACTTATTTTTCTCAAATCAAGTCATTTAACTAGATCAATTTGTGAAATATAATGCAGAGAGTTACTGTAGGAGATGTTTATAAGTTTAGAATTTCTATTGCCAAGATATATTGTAGGACTTAATGTTTTCTTCTAACTATGCTTTTGAAAAACTGGTAAAGGATGGCGCCAGGTGATTGGAGCATTGTAAATGTCTTTATGAATGTCACGCCTAAGTAAGAATTGGTTTGGTTAATGAATGACAATTGAGGTAGGATTTTTGTTACTCTTGTTTAGAATCTGAAGCTTCTGACTATTAAGTTTTCTTCAGAAAAACCACTAGAATAAATTGACAGAATCAAGAGCTAAATATCATTTCTATTTATTCAACTGGTGTGTTACAGGGAGCCCCTTAAACACATTAAACACATCCATGTAAAAATAAAAGTTCTTTGAAAACTGACATTGAGTTTAAAGCTCATTTTGACACCATTATCACTTTCGTTAAGTTAAAATGTATGGCTGTAATGATTAATAGTTAATGTAAGAGTGAATGTAGGTGACCTCACATAACGTTTGGATGACTTTTCATAAAATAAGGCCCTTACGCACAATGAAGAAAAGTACATGCAAGGGACAGCATTTTTAGAATAGTATTCTACACATTAAATGTTTATATGTTTTTCCCTCTAATAATAATATATAAATCATTCTTTCTTAGAGTTGGGCTACAAAATACACGTGTGCTTATTTTCATTTCAAAACTTGGTAGAGGCTCACTTGCTTGATCTGCATGAAGTCTTCAGATCTACCCCAGCAGTGAAAGCCAATCGATCAACCAACCGGCCAGCAAACAAAGCTTGGTGAAAGTCCTTGAAAGCACAATTTTCAAATATACAGGAAGTTAGCTGTTGTCTTCCAGCACAAACCTTATATTGTTGACAACAATTCCAGTTAATAGTGGATGTGTTCTAAGAAAGCACTGATCAGTGCTTCTATTAATGTTTTCATTTTTAAAGGGTTCTAACTTAGTGACTGTATTAAAAGGTTTTCAAGAAACATAGCTCAAGCTTCAGGTAATACTTTTGGCAAAACTTTTCCTGTTGTGTGGCCAGGTCATGGGACATTTCTGCCGTCCAGACAAATAGCCTGTTTTGGGGGAAATCAGAAGCACACAGGCACTACTACCTTATGGAATTATCAGATGTCTTCACCACTGGATGGGCTTAGGGTTTATAGTAGATGATTTATTTTCTGGATGACATTTGCCAAAGTAATCCTTACTCCAAGCATTCTGAAGGACAGATATGGATCTTTAAGTACTCAACTTTTTTGTTTCCTTTCCTTCATTTTACCACTCTACTTATCTGGCTGATTCTGCAAATAAATTAAAAAAACTTGAGATGGAAAAGAAGTAGTTGTTCACCTTCTTAAAATCATCTTTCTTCTGGTAGTTGCGAAACTGAAGACTCCTAACTAAGAGAAGTCCTTTGCATAGTGTCATGTTCATTTTGCAGGATGAATTCCTATTCTTTCAGCTATGTCTAAGCCATAGTTTGAGTTTTATTCCAAAATACAATTCTTCCAAAATACAACTTACGATTAATTTCCCATAATGAACATTTCCTGTTAAACAAAGCTCGGAATTAAATATGATTAGAAAGGAAATGACACTTGAAAGACCTTTGGACTGAAGGGTGGAAGACTAAGGCTCTCATCTCAGGTTCTATAGCCTGCCTCGCAAGTGGCTGGCCTCGTCTTAATTTGACTTGCAGCATATCTATCTATCTATCATCTATCTATGTACATAAACACACTTTATCAATGTCAATATCTAATAATCTACTGTCATAATAAGTGAAACTCATCGAAATGAAATTTATAAACATATTTCATGTGTCACACGTACTTACAACTTCCATAGGACATACCCCAATATATATAAAACCATGGATGGAATATAGTAAAATATAAGATTATAAGAGATTCTAAGATTATAAAAACATTTTGATTTTTGATTTTGCTTCAGATATTTGTCTGAGTTCCAGACATCTGGTTTTTTTCCATCCCAGAAGAATTATTCTGAGGTGAAAGTCACTTCTCCTCCAGCTTAAGTGTATTGGAGAGTCAGACACAGGCCAGTGACAACTGTTTAGATATCACAAGAGAGTGCTGTGATGTGTTTTAGAATTACAACCCCTTACCCATATGCAAAGATGTATATATAAACATACAAAGGAGAGCCATTACAACATATAATGAATGCTAATTTAAAAAATTATTACAGTAAAAGGCACACTGTCACTAAGTCTCCCCTCAAGATAATTCCCTCCCTTCAAACACACACATTCTATCTTTCTTGGCACATTCTGAAGCAATTCTAGAAGTTCTACTTCTTGAATTTCTTTATGAAGTCTGATTTTAATAAAATGCGGCCAAGTGCCACCCAAGAGAAAGGCAGGTTTGTAAGAACACTGTGGTGTGTCTTTTTCTACTTTATTCATCCGATCTGCGACCATGTGACTTCTGGCTCTTCCTCAAAGGCGAAATGACCATGAAAGGGAAATGTTCTGAACACATTCGGGACACTGAGGCAGCCAGCACAGCACAGCTAAAGATGCCAGAAAAGAGGACTCCAGAGCCGGATCAGACCGCGCTGGGACCAGGCAGGAGTGTGTTGGAAGCGGGGGTAGAGGTACTCTGAGGAAATTCATGGCATTCTTTTATGTGGTAATTTTTCACATTAAAGAAATTCAAATATTTCTTTGGATTTCTGGATTTGAGATAAGCCATGATGACATAAGCCCTTCAGAGGGGCCACATCCTTTACGGAGACATAGTTGGCGCCTTAACTTTGTCAGCTGGAAGGCTTTCTCTGTCCTTCAGGTTTGGCCACAGGAAGGTAAGTGCCACGGATGACTAGCTCTCCTCTGTCATCCCGGCGGTCCAGTAGGGGGTCACCTGGCAGCCCTGCTCCCGCCCTCCTGTCCTGCGCAGGCGGCCTCGGGTTGGGCCCGGTAGCAGCAGGAAGGTGGTGCCCAGCAGCTCGCGCTGGCCAGTGCTCCGCAGGAGGGCCCTGGGGCACGACCCAGGCTGTGACCCAGGCAGCGGGGAGCATGCAGGTGGCTCACTTCAGAGCCAGGTTCCACCCGCGGGTCCTCGACAGGTAAAGCGGGCAGCGTGACAAGGGACTGGCCTGGGGCGGAGTGGAGAGAGAGACCTGGGACGGAGCCTGCCTCAGCGCCCTGCAGTTTGCCCACACTGTACACAGGCCCCTCCTGGCCAGAGGCTGGGCTCCCTTAGATTCTGTCCCGCGGCCTCTGTGCACGCTGGGAGCCTAACCCTGCGCGGCACTGAGGGCCGCTGGCTTTTCCAGGCTTACTGCAGTCTCTGACCCTGTCTTGCTCTTTGGGGCGGGGCTGCTCTTCTGTTGGTTGTTTTGACCTCGATTTTCATAAACCGCAGCTCAGGCTGCCTTGCTGTTTCTCTTCTGTCGTGTACTATTGGAGTGTTTTTTCATTTTTCTTCTTCCTCGTTTCTACCTCAGTAAAATGGGAATAGTACATCTGTCTATCCATTGTGAGGATCATTAAAGTAATATCTGTACGCTGTTTTCTTTATTTGTGTGATATGTCTTACTGTCTTTGCAGAGGATAAGACCTAGATGGCCTGACCTCTGCAGTGTGTGGTGAGACACATAGTGTGTAGCCCAGTACCAGAATTACTCTCTCACTTTATCAGTGTCCTGTCCAGAATCCATGCCGAGCCACTTCCTGCCTACCTAGAAAGCCTGAAGCTCAGTGGTGACTGAAGCAACAGTCCAGTCACCACTAAGCTTCCCAAGAGCCAAGCTGGCCGCTCTGTCCAAATTGGGGTCCAAGTGATACAAGGTCTTGTCCAGACCGAGTTGGCTAAATGGCAACTCTGGTCATCTCTAGTCAGAGAGAGATGGCGCTACTCCAGGCTCATTTTAATTCACCTACATAACTCCCAGCCCAAAGGAGCCCCAGCCCTTGGAATGCAAGGGTATCTCAACATCCTAAGAGCTTCAGAGACTAACTCAGAGCTCCTCTATTCAGGAAGTTGACCCTGGGAGGTTAAGTGGTTTGTTCAAGTCAGGGGAAGATCAGGGGAAGACTTGGGCCTTAGAACACAAGTATCTTTGCTTCCCTTTGTGATTCTATTTACAACTCTTGCAAAATAAAAATGTTAGAAGTCAAATCTATATTTACTTTCTTTGAGGGAGTTTTATAGTTGCTTCCGTGTTTCATTTTTTTAAAGTCTCTGTTCAGAAACACCCTGCTTATAGCAGTAGCAGCTGAGGTTAAAATAATATTTTTCCTTTATACAATCTCTGGAATCACAAGAAAGTGGGCCACCTACAAACTGACTTGGAGTTTGCTGTGTGGGAGGTGGAGACAGGCTGTGGAAACAGAGGATCTGGAGAGGACTTGCAAATGGATTCTTCCCTGCTTGATTCCATCCCCACTGAATGTTTTTAGAATACACGTGATGACTCTGGAAGAATATGGATTCAGTGCCTGATTCTTTCATTTCACCCTTATTGCTGCCTCCTGTTGTACTATACAAAGTCAAAGCCATGGATCGTCAGCATCCATGGTCCACAGGGACTCTAGAGCAAGCTGCAATTGCAGTAAATTGTTACTGAACGTGGCCTCAGGTTGTTAATGTGAGACTATTTGTTTCTACTACTGTAAACGTTGGCTGGAAGCTTACTGCTTCTTCTAATGCTGTATGACTAGTTTTTTTTTTCCCCCCCAAATATTTTGTATGTAAAGGTCTACTTAACAGTATTGGATAAAGCTCCTTTTATTTGAGCAAAAGAGTTCTTCAAAAAATGTGGTTTGTTTGATAGCTGAGGATTGATTTTGTGAGCAAATGAGTTTGCTCTCCATTTTGAGGGAATAGCGATAAATTAGTATTTGCAAAGTGCTTTCATCCATATAAGAGAAAATGTAAGAATTAGTTGGTCTGAAAAGCAATAAGATTTGAAATGCCTGTGATTATCTTCCAAATCATACCGAGAATGCATGGGAATGAAAAAGCAGAATTGGATAGGAAAGAGAAGAAAGAATCTACTTGAGATTACTAAATTGCTATCTGTTTTGATAAGGTAATTGGCCAGAAAATTAAATGCACTGTGTAGAACAAAGCTGTTTTCTGTAAGTTGGTGCAGCCAAATGTCATTTGTATTCAGTAAGTACAGAAATATAAGGGAGAAAAAATAGAGCCAAAATTAAAATTAAAGGAAGAATAAATTAAGTAAAAAGAAAAAAGGCTGTTTAAAGCACATTGATATTAACATTTAAGACTTTGTTACTGGGTATATGATTTATAGAATTACTTTTTGCTGGTGGCTCTCTTGGTGCATTCCAACCTTTAGTATTCTTCCTTAGAAGAGATTTTCATAGAACGTAAAGAACACTAAATTATAGTGTAAGTAAGGAGCTTTGATTTTTAATCTTGACTACAGTTTAAACAACAAACTGGCTGATCCATTTTAAAAATTCTTCTTCCATACAAAAAATTTTGGATTAAATCATCCTTCTATATTATTTCTAGCTATTAAAAATGATTGTAAGTCTAGCACTTTTTAAACATTTCAATAAAGATAGAGAAAATTAAGTTAAGATCTGTAGTCTTTGAAATCTGAGCAGATTTCCTGGCCTCTTTGTAAGACAATAAGCACATACATTATTTATTTATTTTTTTTTTTAGGATTTTTTGAGACAGGGTCTCACTTTGTAGTTTAGGCTGGCCCTGAGCTCAGCCTCAAACTCATCACAGCAATCCTCCTGCCTCTGCCTCCCGAGTGCTGGGATTACAGGCGTGAGCCACCACGCCCGGCACTGTGGTATGTGGTACTGATTGCTGCTGGGGTGAGTCTCCACACCCAGTATAGGTATGTGGTTACCGGGGATCGAACCCAGGTCCTTGCGCTTGTAAAACAGGCGCCGGAACCATTGAGCTAAATTCCCCTGCCCAGCACATACATTATTGACATTAGAATTATTTTATTGCTTACATATTGCAAATTCTAGAAAGTAGGTCAAAGTGAGCAACTCTGAGCATGGGTGGTCTGACATGGCTCCTACCAGATTTCTAGAACCTTCTGTGACCACGGCACAGCCAGGTAGACTTTCTATAATAAGAGCTACCATGGATGAAGTGTTCCTAGAACTATGCTCCCATGAGGAAACCCAAAAGGATATCCTGTGTGTACCCCAGGATGTTATCCTCTTTCTTTTCAGAAGCTAAAATAGGGGTGGAGCTTCATTTTTAAGCTCTCTAGCTTCTTTAGCTGATACCATTGAAGAATGTTAAGGACAAGTGTTGGGGTAAGAAAGAGTAGAGAAAAGTCCTGAAATTCTTGAAGGAAACACATTTGAAATGGTTGGATTTGAATTCACCTGATATTAACTATAATCTGCGAAAACTTAGGAAATTGCTTACTTATGTCTTTAGCTTTAATTTACTTATCTGAAAAGTGGAGATATTATTATATCATTTATCAGGATTTTAGTAAGGATAAGATTTTTCAAGGAAATAACATGCCGAGAACATAATAAATACACAATTTATGGTGACTATTATTAGCAGTATCTTTCTACCAACTAATGTGTCATTTGCTTACATTTCAAAGGGGGATTCACCGTACCTTCAAAAGTAAAGATTTGAATTTTTTAAAAAAGTAAACATAAGCAATAATAAGTAAGGAAACTTGTAGGAGGAATATGAGGTTTTTCAAAATGATACTGCGCATAGACTTCAATAATTTTGAGACTTATCACTTCAGAGCTTAACAGCTTTGATTTTTCTTCCCAACAGGTATGACATCAAGGCTCTCATTGGGATAGGCAGTTTCAGTAAAGTTGTCAAGGTGGAGCAGAAGACCACCAGGAAACCTTTAGTGTTAAAGTGATTGAAACCAGATTGAGAGAAGTTCCAAGAGGCATGTGAGGCTGAGCTCCATGTCCTCCGACAGGTTAGCCACCCTTACATTGTGCAACTCATAGAGATCATTGAGGCCCAAGGCCAAGTTTCCCTGGTCATGGAGCTGGCTACCGGGGGTGGGGGGAGGGGAGCTCTTAGAGAGACTCACTGTTCAGTGATCCTTTACCGAGTGGGATGCTGGCAGAATCCTCTGCATGGTTACTGATTAGGTATTTGCATACTTTGCAAATAACACACAGGGACCTACAGCCTACTTTGACTGTCATCCAGGTGCAGAGTCCAAAATATCAATCACAGATTTCAAGTTTGCACACTCTGGGAAGGCAAATGGTTACTGGGTGACACAGATGCTCTGTTGGACCCCAGAGTACATTGGCCCCGAAATTTTGCTAAGGAAAACTTATACCAGTACTGTGGACTTGTGGGCTCTGGGTGTAATCACCTGTGTTTTACTTAGTGGATCACTGCCTTTTGATGACAAAAGTCATACAGAACTTTACAGGAAGAATCTGAAAGGAAAATACAATTATACAGGAGAGGCAAGAGGCTGTTATTTTATGCCTATGTACTGGTATAGAATAGTTTCTCCATCTTGATATTATTGATATTTAGGGCTAGATGATTTTTTGTTGTGGAGAAAGAGGGGCTGTGCATTTTCGGGTATTTAACAGCACTCCAACTCCTACCCACCAGAGGCCTCTAACAGGCCTCCCCAATCGTGAAACCCCAAAATGTTGCCGTGTAGTGTCCTTTGTTGGAGAAAGCTACTCCTGGTTGAGAAGAGCATTGGTTTCAGGGAGCAGAGGCCTTGATTATAGAGCTGTGTGAGCAGCACTTGACACTGAGGGTCATGCAGATCAGTGACTTACTGTGGAGTTCGTCTTTGGTCAGTTTGCAATCCTGAATAGGCTGATTCACGTATACCCAGAAACTCAGCACAACAATTGGGTGTTTGGCAACAGATTTCCTGCTCAAATCTGGATCATCCAAGCCCTCTTTACAAAATCGTGTTTCCTCAGTGAAGTGTTTAACCTCACAGCTTGTATAAAATAGTCATCCGTTGTTTAAACTTGGAGACAGTGTTCGTGAATGTGTGAAATTTTTGTTGTTTTGGGCAGGGAAGGAAAGTTGCCAGAGCTTTGTGTAGGAAGTCCAACAAAGTAAGAAACTCATGTTATATTGGGCAGATGAACAAATCTAATTTCTCAGAAAATTTTGATAGTTTAATTATACCCACATGCACTGTAGCACGTATATTTACTGTCATCTCTTAAAATCAAGATGGAATGACCAAGTAACATTTTCATACTCCAGAAGAAATATTTGCTTTTAAAAACTAATACAAAGTAATTAAATAAGAACTAAGACTTGCAAAGGGAAGCAGGAAAGGATGAGAAGAATTCAGACTACAATACCACTGCTTATTAAAAGTTTAAATATATCCAGGCTCAATAATTACTGAAGTAATGCAAAAGAAAACAAAAATAGCTTATTTTGGTCTTTTAAATGATAAAGATAAAAACCCAACTCATCTTCATTTTGGTTATTTCTTCTAGGGCTATAAAGAGATTATTCCTCTTATTCATAGAAAGTGTACTGTCACAAGTTTCCGGGAAAGTAGCTCGACAGTGTGCACCCAGAACTCTGGACAATTCATGTATTTTGCTTGCAAATTCTGCTTCTAAGATTCCAAGGAAGTAATCTCAGGTACACCAAAGGCTTGCTGTGAGGGTGCTATCTGAGCTCTAAGACAATGTCTAATACATGATGGGACATCCTCACAGTAGAGCAAGACAGTCCCTCCATTATGCATACCTAAACTTATAAGAAATTTGGAAAATGTTTGTAATAAGCTGCCAGGTGGTAAAAGAGCTGGCTACAGCCTGTGCATGTGATCTCATCGTGTTTATGTGGGAAAATGTACATATAGGAAAAAGGCTGGGAGAAAATGAAATAAAATGTTAACACAGCTTTTGCATACTGGGTTGTGGATTATGGATCATTTTGGTTTTCTTCTTCATATTTAAGTATCCTTATATGTTTTTTGTCTTGTTTACACAGAACACGTATTTCTGCTTTGGTTGTCTACTGTTTTGTAACAAATGGTAACCAAACCTAATGGCTTAAACCAATAACCATTTTAGCATGAATCATAATCCTGTGGGTTGGTGGGGCTGAGAGTGTTGTCTTCCCCTCACGTGATGTGGGCTGAGACTATGGTCATCTTGATACATGACTGCGGTGGGCTCCCCAGACAGACCACCAACCATTTTGGAGAAGGACCAAAATCAGCTTTATTGCTAGTGGTTTCAGGGAATTCAAATTGCCTTGAAAAGGCTCAAATCAGAGTCTACACTCATTTTTATACCTTTGTGTTTCTATGAGAGGGGAAACAGCAACTGTAGTCACTGGAGAGTCATTAATCTAAACATAATTATATAAGCAAAGGGGGTGATGAAGGGGGAGCAGGAGGTGTGGCAGGGCTGAGAGCGCCTTGCTCTAGAGAGTCTACAGCACAGCAATGACCACAGTTACAACGCATCTTCCTCAGTGAGCACAGTTATACAGTTGACCCATAAGTGCCCATTTTTTCACTAGGAGACAGATTTGGGCCTTAATTTGAGCTCTTGATCAGATTGAAGCGACAGTCCCTCACTAGGAGCCACTCAGATTTCTGATGTCCTGGTGGGGATGGGTTGCAAGGACCACATATCTTTCTTTCTCATCCTGTCTTTGGGTTGCAGAATCCCCTTTTCTTCATGTACCTTCCCCAGCAGGGCAACCAGACCTCCTACCGGGCATTTCATGGCTTTTAAAAGGAAGAGAGGAAGAAGGAGAGGGTAAAGGAGAGGAAGAGAGAGAGAAAGAAAAAGAGAGACAGAGAGAGAGAGACAGAGACACAGAGAGAGAGACAGAGACACAGAGACAGAGAGAGACAGAAGCAGAGAGAGACAAATAGAGACACACACAGAGAAGAATTTTCCGGTTATCTTACTGAAATGGCCCAGTGTTGCTTCCGTTTCAGTCAGTTACGGAGGGTGAACTCTGTGGGCATGGTCCACTGGGGTCCATGTTTGAGCTGGAAATCTCAATTGCTTTATTGAATGTGAAAAATGAATACATTTCACTGAAAAATCCCCTTTCAGGTTTAATTTGGAAGGACTCTAAGATGTGTTTCCTAGAAACAGCCCGGAGACGACAACTCATGTGCTCATGATCTCCTCTGAATAGATGCCTGGAGAGCCAGGTAAAGGAGCAGGGTTGGAGAAGTCAAGGCACAGAAGGTAAAGACAGTGGGTGAGTCTGAGGCTTGGGGTGTTACTTCCTAGCAAAGTTCAGAGAGCTGGGTTTTCACACATACAACTCTGTTGGTTGTAAATCTCCAGCTGTCAGGATCAAAGCAACGTGAAGAAGACAGGGCTGGGTTCTAGAAGCCAAGCACCTCAATAAAAAATAAGTGCGCACTGCCACGCTGACGTGGAAACGGACACCTTCTCCGTTGTGGGAGCCCCAGGGAACCCCCCCACCCCAGCACCTTCTGCTTCTTGGAGTCATGCCTGGCTGTTGCTTCAGAGTCCTGACAACATACACGGTGTAGTGGGAGTGCGACAGCTGTTATAGGTTATTGGATATTATAACACATTGGATATTAACTCTCTGTGTTTGTCAAGCACATATGTCTGTCATATTAACATCTTTTAATATTATCAGATGTCTTAGCTTAGGTTGGCATAACAAAATGTCCAGGCTGGGTGGTATGAACAACAGAAACCTGGAAGTAAGGAAATCCACAATCAAGATACTGGCAGGGTCAGTTTTATTCTGAGTCTTTTTCCTCTTGGCTTGTAGCTATGTGAGCACATGACTCAACATTTTTGTGCTCATGAAGAGTGCAAGAGCGAGACTTCCAGTGTCTCTTCTTCAAAGACATGAACTCATCTGGGTTTTGGTGCTTGCCCAGAACTTCAGCACTCTGGGGGGTGGGGGTTAATGCAGAAGGCACAGACACCAGTTCAAATGCCATCTGGGCAACTTAGTGAGACACTGCTTCAAAATAAATAAATTTAAAAAGGCAAGAAATGTAGCTCCCAGTGTGAGGGTCCTGGATTTCATCTCTAACACCACAAAATCAATAGATAAATAAGTCATCCTATCAGGTGGTAGCCTGACCTTTAGTTTAACTTTAGTTATTGTCTTTTAACTTCCATTATTTGCTTTGTAACCCTGCCTTCAAACACAACCACAGCTGGGATTAGAACTTCAATATGTGAGTTTTGGAAGTTCAACATTTGGTTCATAGTGATACAGGCAAAGTGAAGAAGAGGGGCTGGGTTTTAGAAGGCAAGCACCTCAACACTCCACTCCTATTAGTGTCAAATTGCCAAGTTCATGGTCTAACATCATCAAGAAATGAAGTCCTGAATCAGAGGAGGGAGTTAAAGCATTTCACTGGAAATAAGAAGAACAAGAATAGCTCCTGGTTTTCCAAAAGAACTTGCGAATGCATGGTTCCTGGGGCCCTTTGTCAGGGTAATTTATACAGCAGAATTATAATAGGAGTACAACAAGGGTTAGACAACAATCTATACAAACCTATAGGGTCACACCAAAAGCCACTGAGCTAATGTTGATCCAAAAGGAAAACGAGTCACGCAGCAAGGGTACATGGAAAGGACAAAGGCATTTTCAGAAGGAAGGGAAGTGGGTCTGGATGGTCTGGTCCCCTACCTGTGTGCTGATGATGCCGATCTGGGCCCGTGGCCAGGTGATGCTGATTACAGCATAATCTCAAGGTGCTGCTCATTGTGCAGGCCTGGCTGTCACAACTTCATCCTGAGGGCTGGCTCTCTTTAGATTTCTCTCTGGCTCAATTCTGATGTCTGTTTTCTTGAGGTCTCATCCTTCTCTGCCTGCATATTAATTTTTTATCTAACTGAGCTGCCTATAAAAATAACACCAAGAAACTGTATTTTGAGAGACTCAGAAAATTACCTATTGTTTTTCTATTGTCATATTATTATCTACCAAGGAGTTATTGACAAGCCCACTAATTTCAAATTTATTTAAACATTAAAGCAACATTAATTCTGAAGCAAAGGTATGCTAAACAGATAATGGCCCACCAAAGATGCTGTGCCTTAATACCCAGAATCTGTGAATGTTGCCTTACATGGCAAAAGGGGTCTGCAGACATAATTAAATTATCTTTAGAAATAGAGATTACTTGGATTATCTGACTGGGTCTATTAATATGACCTCAAGTGTCCTTATAGTACGAGAGGAAATCAAAGCTAGAGATAAGAGATGGAACTATAGAGAGAGATTGGAGTGATGTGCTTTGAAGATAGAAGAAGCAGCTAGACATGGGGGTACATAGCCTTAACCTTAGGAGTGTCACTAAATTTCTCATGCTGGGCTCAAACCATGTATCTCTCTAAATATAAGCGCTTCAATGCAGTAGGAAGGAAGTCTCTAAATGCATACAACAGTGGAAAGGAGCCAGTCCTTGCTTTGATAAGTTGGGTCAGATTCCATGAAGAAGATGACATTGGTATTACCTTGGAGGACAGGTAGGAGTTTCCTGAGGAGAGGAGATTAACACACTCCCAGTACAACAACACATACAGGAGCACATCAGAAGGAATAAATCAACAAGTGAAATACACAAATTTCAGAGCTTGTGTGAGATGCACACATACAAATGCCCGTGTATTTGGTATAAGCGCTTTGTAACGCAGGGCAATGTAACGGCATAGTATGGAGCAGTTTGGTTGGACTGCACAAGCAGTTCTGCTGTTGACTAAATGTGTAACTTTGTTCACTTCTTTTAACTTCACTATATCTCTGTGCAGTATAAAATAGTAATAATAGGAGTATGTACTAATAAAATTGCTGTAAAGATCATTAGAATTAGCAAATGGATCAAGTGCTTAAAACAGTCACATGCATCGGTCCATATAGAGTCAGCATTATTTTTGTGTTAGTTGTACTTTTTATTGTTCTTTTTTCCTGCCCCTGCAGTACTGGTGGTTGAACCCAGGGCCTTGTGTGTGTTAAACAAGGACTCTGTCACCAAGCTATCTCCCCAGCCCTTTTTAATTTTTAGGATCTCAATAAATTTTCTATGCTAAGCTCAAACTTTCCCATACTTATCTCTCAGCCTCCAGAGTAGATGGGATTGTAGTTATACATCTTCACTCCCAACTCACTGTTTCTGACAGCCTGGGGAGATGGGCTGACACACTGAATTTTGATTAATTTATCAGTTTCAGGCTTTGTTTCTTAACCAGTACAAGCTTTATTTTTCAGGTGCACCATTTTAATCTTCTAAATGAGAGAAGGCTGATGTTAGAATTTTAATACAAATAATAAATTATAAGCATTCTTGCCATTAAGTTAGAAATCATCTATTCTTATCTAACTAAATTTCAGTGGATCATCGTAGTTATCGGTGTTAAATAGCTTGATAATAAAACAAATTTTATAGCCATATTAGCCAGGTAACAAGGAAAAAACATTGATATATAAACACTGACAGAAAATACTCTTGATTGCTTTAAATTTCCTTATGATTTCTATACTGTCAGTAAAAGGGTGTGCACACTAATGTTAAAGAAGGAAAATACGAGTCATAGAGTTGTCACCAATAGAAATTTTTTTTTTTGAGACAGGGTCTCACTTTATAGTTCAGGTTGGCCTTGAACTCACTATGTACCCCAGGCCAACCTTAAACTCAGCAATCTTCTTGCTTCTGTCTCCCCAGTGCTGGAATTACAGGTGTGAGCCACCACATCTAGCACTGTGGTATGTAGTTATCATTGCTGGGTTTACAGGCATGAGTCATCACGCCTGGGATTGTGTTATGTGGTTACTGAGGTCGAACTCAGAACCCTGTGATTGTCAGGCAGACACGGAACTACTGAGCTAAATTCCTGGCCCACCCATAGAAATTTTAAACAAAAATTACTATCTTAGGGGATAAATGATATTGTGAGAACTTTTAGGGAAGTCAGCTACAGTGGGTCCTTACTTCACTTAAGCTAAAAGAGTCAAGACGTATACACAATATAGAAGAACTTTCTCAGAATTTCTTTTAATTCTCCATAGATAAGGAGCAGTCCAATTGGTAGTAATAAGTTTCAGCTTTATACTTTGGGGGGTTATTTTGTATAATTTAGCCAGGTTTCTTTTGGAGAAGACAGAAAAATAGGCCAAGAACCAGAACAAGATGAAGAAAGGAAGAAGGAAAGTGGAAAATACTGAATCACCATAGCTGGGTTTTTTTGTTTGTTTTATATTTTGAGGGCACAGAATTACCATGGTAGTAACATGTAGAATTTGTCAGAAGTACCAGGTAACTTTCCTATCCCACTTTCCTACATATAATCAGTGACTATGTCCATGAAAAACTGAGGAGGAAACTATGGGAATTTCATAATAGCGAAAGCAATAATAACAATGATCTGCCTGTTTTATACTTTGAAAACTGTTTTTCTACCATTGATTTGACTTGATTCGAAGAGCCATCTTGTGAGAGTGACAGGAGGAGGCTCGTTTGCCCGAGGAGGAAACAGAGACCCCCAAGTGGAGCCCCGTGTGGGACTGGATGGCCTGGCTAATCTGGATCCGCTGACCTCCGGTCCGAGGACCTTCCCTGCACCTAGAGGCGCTGACAGGCTGATCCAGCAGTGTCCACCGGAGACTGCGGTGTGAGCCATGCCAAGGGGAGTGTTAGGTGATGAGGAGGCTGAGCCTGTGAGAGGAAATAATGAGGAAAGCTCTGTTGGTGAGAGTAATGTGGCACTGAATGACGTCGCCGGGAGACAGATGGGACAGAACAGGAATCCGCGCCTAATTGCTTTTGGCCCTATAACATTATTAGCCAAAAATATTGAATGTACACACTCAGGTTTTATTTCTTTAGAGAATAAGCGTGTACATACACAATAGGTTTTTTACTTTACTAAATGTAGACAAAATAAATATTCCATTAAGTAGATAAAAACAAAATTGAAGCTCATTTTCTTTCCGTCTCTTCCTTTTTCTAATATGTAATATGAAATTGACTCATAGCGACTTTCTAATTGTTCTTTATAGCTCAAGAATTCTGTAATTTATAGCCCATGTTTGAATAGTAAGCTTTGGCTGAAGAATTTTTTTCTAGCATACCAGCTTCGTTATTTCCTGAAAACTGCATTTTAATGTACATTCATTTGGTGCCATTTTAATGAGCTCTCCATAAACTCTACTGTACATATTTTATACTCTTTGTGGGTAGATTCAATTGCTTGTTTTATAATGGTCCACTGGAGACATCCAATTCAACTGTCATTTCAACTGTCTTGGGCCCAGACAAATGTATGCTTTAGCTAAACATGCAGGATTGCATTTTATTTTTCCCTTGTGTGAATATTTAACAAACCTGCTCATTTGGTTTATAACACTTGTTTTGGGGATAAACTGAAGGCAAAAAAATAGTACTAATCCCTTTACTCACTGGCTTCTTATTCACATTCTAGGTTAACAGATGCTGAGATTGGAGTGTGAGACAAGGATGCATGTAATTTGGCTTGTTTTTCTTACACAGGGAAAAGACAATAGACTGTCAAGATTCTCTTATCTTTCCCAGACACAGAATGTAAAAGACACATTACTTGGAAATTGTGTTTTAGATGTAACAAATATGGGCAATTTTCTCAGTGTTTTTTTTTTTTTTCTTCCCCAGAGGAAATGGATAGAAAACTTCTGGGCTTTATTTTTCCCTCAGGTTTGAGCTGTGTATTGGTTGTGAGACTTCCTTCCTTCCCTAAGATAAAACCCAGAACACTGAGCATTGTTCTACCCCTGTGCTGTTTCCTCAGCTCTGTGTGTTGGTAGAAAATGCAGAAAAATTCAAGTGTAAAGCAATATCCCATCTTGTTCCCCTCTTCGTAGTTGCCACTGTGACTTGCTCTGGTTGTACTAGAGTCAGTGCAAATGCTGTAAATATTGACAGGATGAGTTAGCGAAGCATCAAAGAGCTCTTTGTGTATGCTGCCTTGGATACAACTCTGTCACTTTCCAATCCCATTTGTACCCAGTCCCTGGGACACAGAAGGCCCTGTGTGTCGGGAGAAAGGCCCCGTAGGGAGATCCTCTGCTGACCCGTCCTTCTTTTCTTTCCCTTCCCTTTCTAGCTGTGGAGATGATGACATCCTCAGTTCCATGTAAGCTTTTGAAGGGAGAGAAAAATTGACAATTCCTGAATCTCATCTGCTCTCCACTCTAGCTCATTTTTGGAGTCACAGGGCTTTGAAAGCTGGTCAGTGTGGGCAAACACTAGCCTGATGTAGGCCATCAAAAGCCACTGCAGTGCCTGGCTCAGATCCTGCACAAGGGATGTGGGAACCTCTTGCTAAGTGGCATACTGGAAAAATATCTGGAAAGGAATTCCTTGTGCCTTGGTCAGAGAGTTGGAAGAGAATTTCTATGTTTTTCTTTGGCTAAAGAGATCTTTTCTTCTTGTCTCCAAAGTGAAGATTTTTAGGTTTGTTATATATTATGATCACACAGTATTCAAAGTGCTTGTTGAAAAAACTTTTTGGATTTGATAGGCATTGCTTTAATTGGGAACATAAATCTCTGTGTGTGTTTTAATTTATTTTGTATAATTTTATTTATTTATGTTTCTTCCTTAGCCTTGGCGAAGTGTTTCCCACCTGGAGAAAGACTAATAGACCAATTGCTGGATTTGTAGGCTAGTTGCCGAATATCAACTGGCCAGGTACTGGATCACCCCCAGGTGATCATCATGGCTGCAGTGACCTCTGTGACGCATCTCCAGAGAGTCATTTCCTGGAACCTTATATGGAGGGGACCTCCCTACTCTCAGAGTCCTGGATCTTCTCAGTCTTCTAAGTCATGTTATTTCTACAAATCAAAACGTTTGTGGAGCAAAAAAAGCTTAATGATAGAAGAACCATCTTTGTCTGCGCTTTTGTAGAAGATGACCTTTGGAATAATTTTATCCAATTTTAAGCCTAATCTGCTGACTTTACTAACACTAGGTCATGGTCACAGCGGACAATTTCATCGTGATTAGGGCAGCTTGAATCCCCAGGGACGTGGGAGCATGTCATTACTTTTGGATGACATTGACTTTACTTTTTTTGCTGGTTGTGCTTAGTCCTGGGGCTTGAACTCAGGGCCTCATGCATGGTCAACAAGTGCCCAGTATGGAGTCACTTACCCATGGACCGCATAGTTCTATTTTTGAGATGGAACTGCAATCCAAAGTGACCTCAATTTGTGATTCTTCTGGCTCCGCCTCTCAAGTAGCTAGGATTATATAACTGTGCCACTGTGCCTGACCTTATTTATCTTTATTTTTAATATTTTTTGGTCTTCATTTTTCCTGTGCCAATATTATTTTCTAAAATTATACTAATGGAAAAGATTAGGGACAAAATACTACATATCCTTAGATTACTAAAAACAGGAAGGTGAAAAAAATCTCAAGTTTTGAATGGGCTAAATAAAATATGATACTTTAACAATTAGAGATGAATGTATAAGGAATGATGAATAGAATATGGAAGGTCTAGTTAAATATGGGAAATAAATGTTTTTCTCTTTAGATTACTGATTTAGGTCTTTTGAGACAGGGTCTCGCTTTGTGGTTCAGGCTGGCCCTCAGCTCAGCCTCAAACTCACATCACAATCCTCCTGCCTCTGCCTCCCGAGTGCTGTGATCACAGGCGTGAGCCACCACGCCCGGCACTGTGGTATGTGGTACTGGTTGCTGCTGGGTGTGGGTCTCCACACCCAGTATTGTTATGTGGTTACCGGGGAATCGAACCTGGGCCCTTGTGCTTGCAAGACAGGCGCCGGAACCACTGAGCTAACTCCCCGGCCCTAGATTACTGATTTAAATTTGAGACCTAGTATATTGTATTAAAGAGTCACATTTATGGCATCTACAGTCACCTATGAATGTATATTTAGTCTGCAAATATTTATGGAAAATTGTTACTTATGGGGCATATATGATGAACCATATGTTACAGTTTCTTCCCATTAGAAATATTCTTAAGACATTATTGAAAAATATAGAACTTTCAAAATAAAGCAATAGTCATTTTTTTCTGGCATTAGCATTCATCACTCATTAGTATTTATGAAACATGCATTATTATTTTACTACTTTTTACTATTATCAACCTTTTTTTCATTAACACAGGTTTCTTCTAGAATTAATCAAATACCTTGATGACTCTACACATGTACTTTGATATAATTGTAAATAGTCCATTCACAGAGATAACTCCAAAACTCAGTTTTTCAAGCAAGGCTATCCTTCATCCTAATACAGTAAATTTAAAAAAAAATGATATAAAGACTGAAGTATTATTATATCTTTGGGTTACGTGTACAAATGGATAAATGTAGTAAATGATTCGTGTGTTGATATTGCTTAATTTATTTAAAAATACAATAATCTGCAAGAATAAAATTTACTATAGCAATAAATTCACTCTAAATGTTTAAATTTTTCTCTTTTAGGCTGTATATATGGAATTGACATATCAATATGAATGTATAACTATTACTTTTTAAGTTATAATGCTGTGTCACATTTAAGAGCCTATGGATTAACTCCTTTAATAAAGAAAGAGCAACTCCAAATTTTAAGAAAAAGAATAGCAAATAGGAAATATTTGTACAGGTGATTCATAAATATACAGGTGGCATATAACATGAGAATCATCAGTTTCACTCATAATTTATAGTGATGATTGAAACAACAAAGTGGTAATATTGCTCCTCCTATTAAGTTGCTCCCATTTTTGAGTAGGAGGGTATATATGGAACAGGGATACAAGCCAGCTGATACTCATACACTGTGCTTAGAGACAAATGAACTCTTTTGCCACTGAGGGGTGGGGGACACATGAACAGCAGCGTCTATTCAAACTTAAACGCATTGACCTTGACCTAACAGTGACATTTCTAGAAATTTGTCCTCTACATCTTCTGCCAATGAGTGCACAGGCATACATATACAAATGTGTAAAACACTGTTATTTAGATAAATAGAAACCATATTTTACTACCTTGTAATAGGCCAACTTAGTGTGTTACATTAAGCAAAGGATGAACATTTATATTTATTTGATCATGTGGTAGGTCTGTACGTTATGTAATATTTCCATTAAGTGTAAAAGCAAGACACAGAAGAGTATTGTGGTCCACTGTCCTTGTGTACGAAGAAGAGTAGGTTCAGGAGCTTGAAACACTGGCAAGAACTCAATAAAAAATGATTATTTCTTGGAAAAAGTAGGAAGTTTTGGGTGAGAGGGAATGGCTTGCTTTTCATTTTATGCTTATTTTACCTTGAAAAAATGTTTAATTAGCATATTTGCTTTAAGCCTAAAGTCCAAGAGAAATCCAATTGCAAATGCAAATGGCAGAGGGAAGCAACTGTAGAGAAAGGATTCTCAACCAGCAGCCTACAACCACGGAAGGATTAAACATTGCATGTGATGTTTATTTAGATATTTTATATATTTACCACTTGAAATTTTCAGAATTAAAAATAAAATTCATTTTAAAATTTTATTAAAAATATTGCCATAAGCAAAATTTATAAGGCTAGTGCTTTCTGATTTCTTAAATGATTGGAAAGCAGCTTTAAAAAAGAAAATTATTTTAGTGTGCAGTAGTGTAACTTCATCCTATTATCTATTCTGTTCCTAAGATTTTGGTACTTATTATTTTTTCATTTACCCCTCACAACACACCTATGAGCTTAGCATTATTCTTTGTGTGGTTTTATATACTAAGAAACTGAAATTCAGAGATATGAAATGATTCGTCCAAGATCACCAGGAGGTAAATAGAAGCAGGTTCAAAAATGAGAAATTCTGTATTTGTTCTTCAACCTGTACCATGCATCATTTCCAGGAACTAAGAATGCAAAAGGTAGGGTTTGGTGTCTTAGTTGGTTTATTTTGCCACAAAAAATGATGTAGTATAATATTACAGAGAATTATAGTGCAAATATTGGTAGTTCTCACACATAATTGACTTGTCTGTTATTTTCCTGTGTAGGGTACTCGGAGGGGCTTTTTTTTTTTATCAGCGCCAGCCTTAAACCTTGAACTTGAGGGCCAGGGAGTTAGCTCACTGGTTCCGGCGCCTGTCTTGCAAGCACAAGGGCCCGGGTTCGATTCCCGGGTAACCGCATAACAATACTGGGTGTGGAGACCCACACCCAGCAGCAACCAGTACCACATACCACAGTGCCGGGCATGGTGGTTCACGCCTGTCATCCCAGCACTCGGGAGGCAGAGGCAGGAGGATTGTGATGTGAGTTTGAGGCTGAGCTCAGGGCCAGCCTAAACCACAAAAGCGAGACCCTGTCTCAAAAAACCTAAAACAAACAAACAAACAAACAAACAAAAACCTTGAACTTGAAGCCATTCTCAATCCTAAGGGCAGGACTGTTTGCAGAGGTAAAAGAAGATGCTGTAGGCAAGGCAAAGAACATCCTGTAGGAAGGAGGAGGTGGGACTGGCTGGGAAACAGGTGTATCTGTCCTCTGAAAGCTGGAAGGGCAGGGGTTGGGAGTTCAGAGAGGCTCTCTGGGGCACAGGGACCAGAAGAAACACATTCAGTGGTGAAGAAGAGGCTCGTGATGGGTGTGAGAGGGCACACCTCCATTCCCAGCATTCTGGGCCCCTGAAGCAGGAAGATCACAAGTCTGAGCCCAGGTGGGCAACTTAGCAAGGCCTTATGTCAAAATAAAAAATAAATAAAACAGGGCTAGGAGCCTTGTTCAGTCCAAAGACCCCCTGTTCAATCCCCAGTGAGGGCTGGGGAGGATGGAGGAGCTCAGGGATGCCAGGGAGAGGGAGAAAGTAACTTATTAGGTCCTCTCAGAGGGATTCAGCAGGAGGCAAAAAGCCTCAGAGTCAGTGTGCTTGTTTACAAGGCGCTGTTAGTGAGAGATTCTGCAGGTGCAGGACTGAGACCTCAGGGGTTCTTGACTCCTGCACTTGTTAGTCTTGTTTATCTTTGAAATCCCAGAGCCTGTACCCACACACAGCAGGCACTCAGTGTTTGAAACAAATTGAGGCCTTTTGTTTTTATTTCCTTTCCTTTAGCATCCCCTGCTCAGTAGTTAAAATCCCCATTGAAGATTTTCCAGATTGCTTGACCCTGGTAGGCGAGATATGGAGGGCATGGGGTAAGGAGGGAAGGCACAGATTTGGAGGCGGGATAACACTAGGGACTTTCTTTGGTAAGAGGGTCCTCTTCCCTGCTGAGTACTCTCTGGCCCTTGTCAAGTGTCCCCCTCTCAGTGGAAAGTTGAGCTTGTGTAGTTAGTTCTCTTTGTCCCAACTTTTTGAGAGTTCTTATGAATCGACTCAGTGTGCTTTGTGCAGTATGTCTGATAAGTTCATAGTTCTCTCCCAGACTTAATTTCTTTTGTGTAGATTTGATGTGACAAAGAACTTTCACTGCGTAATTTATATCACAAGGTAGAGTTCTCCCCACTCGCCTTTCCTTATCCCTTCCAAAAAACAGACTCAGGCAAACAACTAATCAACTCATTTATCACTTACATGTTGTTTTCGAGTAATAAATGTTGGCAATTTGACTAGACTGCACTTAATGCCTAAGAAAAAAATAAATTAGCCCCTTTTCATGTTTTGATCGTATTCTACCATCTTCTGGCAAAATTTGGTATTGCAATCAAATTTCTAAATATTTGGATATTTACACGAACAGGTTCAGATGAATATATTTGAAAAAATAGCCACATTACTTTACAACAAACACATTAAACTCACTTTTCCCTTCTAACATTCTTCTCATAACTTTATGAAGTCGCTTCTCCTCTACTTTTTTTTCTAACAGAAACAATGCTTCTCCTGAACAATAAAATTACTGGTCTTCTATCATTATCTCATATTTGTGTAGGTTTGTCTTGTGTTGTTATTTACCCAGCGTTCACATCATATTTTCTCTCTCACCCTTTTTTCCTGCCTCTTGGATTGTGTGACAGTTCTGTCATCATTATTCATCATATTTTTAAAACCTTTGCCCACAAGACCTGCTTTCTATGATATAAGCAGACTGCTGATGACTACACCTTGGGGAATCTTGTGTTTGATTGATAGAATCAGAGTAACAGGAACCAGGCTCATATGGATTGCACCCAGTCATTTTTCATACTAACTTAAATCATATCACTGCATGTTAACTGCATGTAAATATGCAATGGTCAATAGTCTTTTATGTATGTAAGATTCTGGAAAGTCAAAATCTTTAGGCTGAAACGTGAAACCTTCAATTTAATATAACAAATAACGATGGATTTGTGCTTGGGATAGTTTGTCAACTAGCACAGAAGCTTTACTTTAAAAATAAACACTTTAGGGCCGGGGAGTTAGCTCGGTGGTTCTGGTGCCTGTCTTGCAAGCGCAAGGGCCCGGGTTTGATTCCCCAGTAACCACATAACAATACTGGGTGTGGAGATCCACACCCAGCAGCAACCAGTACCACATACCACAGAGCCGGCCGTGGTGGCTCACGCTTGTAATCCCAGCACTCGGGAGGCAGAGGCAGGAGGATTGTGATGTGAGTTGGAGGCTGAGCTCAGGGCCAGCCTGAACGACAAAGCGAGAACCTGTCTCAAAAAACCTAAAAAAAAAAATAAATAAATAAAATAAAATAAACACTTTAAGAATGAGAATATGAAGTTGTAAATGAGTTGTAGTATGTATAGTTGATATTGCAAAATACAAAATATTCAAAAGGAAAGAGTGTAAGGGTAAATAACGAGGGGAAGATGAATGTGGTAATAATAAAGAATAAAAGAAAACAAAGATTGTGTATATGGGGGCGGGGGTATGCAGGGCAGGGGAAAAAAGGAAATATGAGAATGAAGTCATGTCATATTCTGGTACAAACTCTTAATGTTTAATGCAATTATCACGTGTATTCATAATGTACCAATAAAGATAATTAAAAAAAAAACTTTGGTTAAAAACCTAAGTCAAATAAAATAAAATAAAATAAAATTTAAAAAATCCCTGAATCATTGCGAGTGTGAGTCTTGAGACCTCAGACAAGCCATTATTACTTCACAGAGCTACCACAACAAATTAGCATGGGATAAGGTGGCAAACCGGGGGTGGAGGGGGTGGGGGGTGGGTGCATTCTCTTCTGGTTCTGGAGTGACCAGTGGGCGTGGGTCCTTCAGGGGGCTCTGAGGAGGAATGAGCACCGTGCTGCTTTCTTCCCTGCTGCAGCTTCTCTCGGCTTTTCCCTCCGATTTCCTCTGTCCTCTCCTTTCCTCTCTTGCATGAAGGTGCTCACCACTTGACATGATTCAGTGATTCAGGGTGAGTTCATATCTATGGCCTGAACTTAATTACACTTGGAAAAACCCCTCACTCCCAAGTTCCACTTGGACATATCTGTTAAGGATTTCTATCTAAACCATTCCAGAGGGGAACGGTCCCCTAGGGACGGCGGCTCTGGAGGACATGCTGGGTGGTCTCTCTCTCAGGACTGGCTCCCTGAGTCATTAGTGTCTTTGTTCTGTTGGTTCTGGCCTTGGCTTTCATGGCCACTTGCAATATTTCATGAAGTGGTGCTCTCAGTATTAACTCCATAGATTTATTTGTGTCACTGTTCCAATTCTATAATATAATACGTGCTGGTTCTTGCTATATCTATTCAGGAAAAGGGAATTTTAGTTGCCTTGTAGAAAAAATTCAGAGGATCAGATAGCCTAGTCTTTATTTTCCTATTTAAAGGTTTTCAGACATTTTAAGTACATAGAGCTAAAAGTGAGGTAAAAACCACTTGGAATCGAGTGGAATAGGAACACAGAAGAAAAACAAAAATGAAAACAGAAGGCATAGGAAAGAACCATGGGGCAAAGTTGTTACACAGACTTTCAAAATAAAAGTTAAAAGCCATAGCGGTCAGTCCTAACTTGGACTTCCAGTTTTCTAACTGTTCCTTCGAAGAAGTAATTAGATGCATGTCTGGAACTATTCCTAAAATAAGCAAATTAATTTCATGTAGTCATAGAAGATAGCTTACGTGTCTTTGGAGCAGTAGTCCCCCAAACTGATCCTTGTTATGATTTGAGTTTGTGTCACACAGCAGTGACTCCCGGCTGTGCTGAGACCCGGTCCCCGCAGCTGTCTTGCGGTCAGAGGCACATGTTCCACCTGGCAGCAGTCGGCCTGGGCTGGCATCCAGCAGAAACGGCTTCTGGTACACTTGGAGATGCCAAAAGGGAACATCTTTGGAGGCTGCCAAGATTTGCTCCAGAAATTGGAGGCTGCCACAGTGCCCAAAAGAAAAGGCTGGCAAGGTTACTCAAACTCCACGGGAAAGGTCACAGACAATTCATATTTGAAAACTCTTTAAGTATTTGCAACAAAGTTCTTCTGATGTTAAAAAAAAAAAAAAAACTTCAGTGAAGTTTCACTGAACTTTTACTAGAATGTCCTTGCCTGGTGTATGCTTTTGTAAAATAAACTGATATAAATAGCTGTTTTTACAGAAAAGGACTAAATTACCATGTTGTATAGAATTAATCTCCAGGTTAGTTACAAGTCAGGAATTATCTGACAAAACGACTAGTGTTAAAAGACATCACAAGCCCTTTTTCCCAGCAGCCACAGGGAGTAGGCATATCTGTCTAGAGCAGCACCCCCCCGCACACACGCACACAAAGAAACACACAGAGAGTGAGCTCATTTTGTGACAATAGAACCTTTCAATATTTACATTTTAAAAGTTCCTACTTTGTGGGCCCAGGGATTTAGCTCAGTGGTTCCGGCGCCTGTCTTGTAAACGCAGTGGCCCTGGTTCGATCCCCGGTAACCACACACCTATCCTGGGCGTGGAGACTCACGGAGACTCACGCCCAGCAGCAACTAGTACCACATACCACAGTGCCGGGCGTGGTAGCTCACGCCTGTAATCCCAGCATTCGGGAGGCAGAGGCAGGAGGATTGCTGCGATGAGTTCGAGGCTGAGCTCAGGGCCAGCCTGAACTACAAAGCAAGACCCTGTCTCAAAAAAAAAAAAAAAAAAAAGTTACTACCTCGTGGAGTCGCTGGGGATCCGAGTCCTTAGTTAGTAATTATTAACAGGTTTTCCTGATGAAGTATATGATTCAGCTTTAGAGAAGAAAAAGGTCTCTTTAATCAGGAGGCGAAAACTCCTGATTCGCCAGAAAGCAAGAATGAGGAGCATCTTGGGCACCTTTTGGGGCAGGGAGACCTCAGACAAGCCAGTTTCACACGCTCCTGCTCGGACACTGCCCAGCTTTGGGCCGGGAGGAGGGCTGGGCGCTCCCGGCTCACCACGCACCCTCCCTCCCAGTCACCTGCTCCTCCAGCGTTTACACCCGCTGTTCCAGGTCGGAGCAGGAGGGTTCGGATGCTGCGGGTGCAGCTCCGGTAAGAGCGGCTCGGGTTACTTCGAAGCCTGGGAGGCCGGCGGTTGCGCTCCGGGTTCGCCTTTTTTTTTTTTTTTGAGACAGGGTCTCACTTTGTAGTTCAGGCTGGCCCTCAGCTCAGCCTCAGACTCACATCACAGCAATCCTCCTGCCTCTGCCTCCCGAGTGCTGGGATTACAGGCGTGAGCCACCACGCCCAGCACTGTGGTATGTGGCACTGATTGCTGCTGGGCGTGAGTCTCCACACCCGTATGGTATGTGGTTACCGGGGGATAGAACCCGGGCCCT
>PVIR01005904.1:35204-69492 GCA_004026965.1 Petromus typicus
CCCCTCCTGCAACCTCCTGCCCCCTCCTGCGTCCTCCTGGCCCTTCCTGGCCCCTCCTGCGCCCTCCTTGCCCCTGTCTCCTCCCGACTTCTGTTCTAAAGTGACGGTGAGCCCGGGCCGGACCCTTCGCGTTCCCCTCGCGGCAGTGCCAGCAGCCCTGGCGGACACGGTAAATGCCGTCTTCCTGCCCGGGAACTGCCTAATCACAAGCCGAGCTCGAGAAGGGTGGATGGAGCGGGAGACAGTGTCTCCGGCCCGGAGGGACAGAAAGGAGTCCGGACGCGGCCACTGCGAGGCCGCCCGCCAAGTCGTCCTTGCGGCACCCCCAGGACGCTTCCTCCCGGCAGCCTCGTCTGAGACAAAGTGCGTCCAGAGCGGCTCGGGCTTCACTGGCCTGATCAGGGCGGTGAGAGGGCGGTGAGAGACAGCAGTGGAGCGACGGTCGGGGTGACAGCCACGGGGAGGGCGCTGTCTGGAGAACCCGAACTTCGGGTGGACAGACGTGCTCGGCTCAGGTCAGGGCTCTGGAAGGAGCTGCCCTTCTCATCCACCGTGGGCGGTCCTGCAAGCGGGGCCTTCTGAGCACTTCTGCAGCTGTCGGAGAGAAAGACAAGAGGGGTGCAATGGTAAAGATATATTTACCGATAAGATATATAAGATATATAAGATATATAAGATATATTTACCGATAAGATATATGATATATTTACTGATAAGAATTTGTTAAGGAAGTTTAGAGATCACTCATAAAACCTATCAAAAGACTATTTGTAATGATTCACACACTCAGATTTGTTACTGATAGAAATATTGTGAAGTTTTCTTTGAACTCAGGAAAAAAGTGAGTATTGTCTACAGAGTTCAAGCAGAGAACAAGAAAAAGTAATGTTACTCCTAACAGATGTCTCCACAGGATAGCTGATAGTATAAGTGTGGCCCATACTTCAGCCGGAAATGTATGAACAGAAAAAAAGTTGAGATTTTTGTAATGTCAAATAAGGTAAAGTTTTATAATTTAGAAGACATTTTTTTGAACAGTAAAGACTACATCCTGTTCCAGAAAGAAGGGACATATTTACATATTTTATAAAG
The DNA here is from genome assembly GCA_004026965.1 of Petromus typicus. Lineage (NCBI taxonomy): Eukaryota > Metazoa > Chordata > Mammalia > Rodentia > Petromuridae > Petromus > Petromus typicus. The sequence continues at coordinate 36,297 of PVIR01005904.1, forward strand.
GTAATTAGGCCAGAATAGAAGGCAAAATCCATAGTCTCTAAGTAGTTCTGGGGAGGGTCATATTGTGAGTCAATTCATATCAAGTTTTTTCAGCCTTCTCTGTATAAAAACTAATTCAAATACTTTCTTAAAAATTGTTAAGATCAACTACAATTTTAAGAATAAATACTTTTACATTTGAGTCATCATTCTTGTGGGTTTCTGAAGTAATTCTGGAAGTCTTCCTCTGTGAATGTCTTTCGTTGTCTTGGCCTCCTCATGTCCTGGATACATTCACACTGTCCACCTTTCGTGAGTGTTTTGACTTCAGGAAAGAACCGGAAACTGAGCGGTGCAGATCCAGTGAAGAGGGTCAGGAAGGACACACTGCCTTGTTTGTATTCAACGTGAACTTGTACACCAGTAGCTATGTGTGGCACTGAGCACTGTCATGACAGAGGCTGAAACTGATGCCCACATGAGGGAGGACTTTCAGAACTGCTTCAGAAAGCAGCAGTGATAGCAAAAGTGAAACAAGAGTAAACAAAATTAAAATTTAAGTATTCATATTTGCCAACCACCATTTGCAAGTCAGTGATCAGAAAATACAGTTTGCCTGTGGGACTGATTACCGCTTTTCCAAAATGCCAGTGTGACAGACCTGTGACTCCTGCTAACACACAGTTTCTGTGGGGATGATGACGAGCCACCGTTCCCACCCACCGTCCCTTTTCCCGGTGGCCCATGAGAAGCTGCATCCTGAATAAAAGATAAACTACACCTCAGAAAGGTGCTGTGGTTGTCTACTTTCCATGTTAACAGCAAGAACTATATGATTTATCAATAGAACTATTCTATTTCCCTTTTTTTTCTGGCCAGGTCAAAATTTGTTTTACTAAAAATGGCTTATCCGTATCCTAAACCAATATTAAAAGCTGTCCTTGTTTAAGATCATCACAGCCTTCTTCTTCTGACCTGTGTACGCAGAGGTAGGAAAACTATCCTCTATCCTGCATGCCTCCGACACACAGCAGTGCACACCGTAGTGTGTGTGCTCGGAAAGTGTCGCTTGTTGAGCAGCTCAGTACTCTAGAGCAGTTTGTCCATCTTGATAGACTGTGACAATCCTAGCTCCCTGAGGCTGTGCAGATTGTCCCTTCACAACAGGAGTGGTCAGTCACCTCACCGGTTCCCCTCAGTCTCTACACTTCTTTGTCCTGACCAAGTCCTATTCTCTCCCACGGTCCCTTCCCAATCCATCCCCTTCATGCCATTCTTGTTTTCCTACCCCCATTGCTGCTCTTTTTATTTAGCTTCACTTTCCTAAACTTCTCACTACTGTTGTAGATTTCAGATTGGTATCTCTGCTTTGAGTTTCTTCTCTCTCTCTCTTTCTTTCTCTCTCTCTCTCTTTCTGTCACACACACACACACACACACACACACCACACAGAGTAAAAAAACAAATTCAAAATCCTCTAGAAGGAAAAGATCTGCCAGTAATCTATGGAATAAGTCCAGACTGTCAACTCCTTTTGCATCATCTTTCTAGTTGGCCGAAGCACTTCCAGCCATCTTCCCAGTGTCCTCACTCCTCCCCTACACTCCCTGCCCACGACCTTTGCGGTCACACTGTCGCCTTCAGGTCCTGAAGACTCTCTGTACCTGCTGCAGCTTCCTGCCGAGTCTAGCTGTGAAGTCATGCTGCGATGACCACTGCCAGCGTGGCCACTAAAGAGTCATGAAAACAGTGGTCTCCAGTTTTTACCATTCCGCCATCTTCCCAGAATACAAAAGAATTAATAGATTCATATCATAGCAACATATATACACCCATGTTTATAGCAGCTCAGTTTGTGATAGCTAAATCTTGGAAACAACCCAAATGTCCATCAACCGGAGACTGGATAAAAAAGTTGTGGTTCTTTTACAGAATGGAGTATTACTTTGCTATAAAAATGATAAGTTTGAATCATTTATACTCAAATGGACGCACCTTCAGAACATCCTCATAAGTGAAATAAATTGGTTACAGATGTGTAAATATCATATCTTTTTTCTGGTATTAGAAAATGAAGATGTAAATGAGTTCTAGAATGTACATTCCCTATTGTGAAATAGAAAATATTCAAAGGGCAATGGGGTGAAGGGGTAAATAATGAGGAGGGAAATAATGAGATTATAATAAAAAAGAAAGGAAACAAAGCTTAAGTATATGGGTGTGGGGGTGGTAGGGTGGGTAGGGGAATGGGAAAAAATGAGAATTAAGTTGCATCAAATGCTGCTATGAATTCTTATTATTGAGTGCAATTATGATGTGTATATGTAATGTACCATTAAAGATTTCAATTTAAAAAAAAGAATCATGAAAATAAAATCTGAGATATGTTCTCGTCATCTCGTGACTTGGACTCTCACAATGACGACCTGCAGCCGACCCCTGGAGAGGGTGACGAGCCGCAGTAACAGTCATGCTTCTTTCAGAACAAGGAATGTCTCTGTTTTTTCCTTCAGCTTCATGACCTCATCCGTAACATGACTCTACTTTCAAATGTTTTGTATATAACTTTCACTGTTTATTGTTGGATGATAACAGACGTACGTGCTCATTGTAACAATATGTAAACCACAAAGAGGAAATTAAATTACTCAGAAAACAATACTTGGAGCTATCTACTTTCACAGTGCAGTATTTTGCAAATATATATGCAGTGGTTAGTAGCTTTTTCTGCTCAATTTTATATTGTGGAATTTTATCTCTTTGTTTCCACATGTATATGCATATATTCATGAATACAGAGTACTTTAGCATGCAGATATATCATAGTATAATAAGCTATTATCCTTTTCAGTAATGGGTTGTTTCCAAAACTTTGCAATTACAAATAAATACTGTATTGAAAAGTCTTGGAACATCTCTTTTTACATTTATTCTTGGGATAAATTTCCAGAATGAAATTGCCAGCTCAAAGAGTATTTCACTCTCTAGAAAATCTGTATAACTTACACTTTCTACATGCTTGTAGTTTATTGGATATAGGTAGCATAAAAAACATTCATCTACCCAAATGGAAAATGATAACTTGATTTATCTTGAATTCTTTACTTTCCAATTGTAAATGATCTTAAGATAAGTGAGAGGGTAGAGACTGGAACTAAGGATACATGCATAAAGGAGTAGTGTACTTTGATAAATGTCTTTATTCAGCCTCACATTTTCAAGACCGTCAAAAATAAAACAGGCAAGAAATTGATAGTTGAAATGCCCTATTCCATTATCTATCAACAAGTTATACAAAGCAGAGCCTAGACAGCATTGCAGAGGCCCGTTACTAGTTAACGTTGAGGTCCATCTAAACTCGGACCTGAGCCATCATCGTAGTGACAGTATATGACCTTCAGTTTGAGACAGGAGCAGGAATTGACTGTCGTTTGCTCCAACTCCTCTGTGAGATGAAATGTTGACAAAAGAAAGGAAATTGCATTTGTTTTGTCTCTGGAGTACAACTGTTTTCCCTGAAAGTCTGTGCAGTTGTCAATGTGGTCGCACTTTCAGGGAGGCTGGGGTCCAGTTTTTCTCAATCTTGTGAACTGGTTGGTATCACTGAGAACTTTCTCATCAAATAAGTAGGAAACGTAAGAACTTCACTGCTAGTCTCTGGCAGCTTCTCTCAGGGAAAATGACATTTCATTTTATTGTATTGAAATATCTGAGACAATTTATAATTAATAAATAATGTCTCACCTGTAAAAATCAACAAGAAAACAAACAGATTGAAATATCCCTCCTGAGCCTGACTGTGCCTCTCCTCAGGCCCACAGCAAGAAAGCCCGAGTGCTTGCACTTCCGCCCAGGCACGGTCACCCCAGGCCCTCTGTCTCGAGTGCTGTACCAATGTGAGGCTCTCTACGTGAATAAGGGCTCTTGACAGCCACATGAATCACATGGCCGAAGACTTCAGTTAGAGCCACTTACAGAAGAGATGATGTGGCCTCATTTTACTACCAGGCTTTTTATTTTTTTTCAGTACAGTGATTGAGCCCAGGGTCTCATGCACACTTGGTAAGTGCTCACTATGGATCCATATTCCCCAACCTTTTCTTTATAAGTGCACACACTTGTCTTGTCAGGAAATCAATGTCTTTTTGAAAAGTAGTGTAATTCTACTAAATGGCTGAGATTCCTCCTCTCCTTCACTCAGATTTTTTTAGCACCTGCCTTGTTCCAGGCAATGCATGTATCATGGTGGCTTCAGGGAAGAGGGATATGACCTGCAGGTAAGGAGGAAGCACACTGACTCAATAGAGACAAAGATTTCCTATCTATATTTCAGGCGTTCACAGCCCCTTTCAATGTCTCATGAAAACTCGTGTAGATGTCTACTTCTGGTAAAGCAGATTGTATTAATAAACATTTGACACTAGGTGGTGCCATAAGACATATTAATATTTGGACAGACTTGAGGTTGAAAAATTTATTAGGTAAATGATCCCATTTATAAAGTCAGCATTTTTTATTTTTACTTTCATCAAGTTTTCATACATTTTAAACTAAATGGGTTATATACAGACAATTTAGATGCTTACAAAACAAACTCATTTAATATTACATGTATATATTACTAGCGTATAGCATATAATTGTATTTTTATTAAATGTCAGGGTCAAACTTTGTTAAACAGTACTGTTTTTCATATCAAGATATTACAAGTTGGGCCAGGGATTTAGCTAAGTGGTTCTAGTGTCTGCCTGGCAAGGGCAAGGTCCAAGTTCGATTCCCAGTATCACATACACAATGTGATGGGCAAGGTGGTTCATGCCTGTAATCCCAGCACTCAGGAGGCAGAGGCAGGAGGATTGCCAGGAGTTCAAGTCCAGTTCAAAGCTAGCCAGAACTACAAAGACCTTATATCAAAAAAAAAAATTTAAAAAAAAAGATAATACAAGTCATGATAGTATTTTTTTTCTAGTAATGAAGGAGATAAATCCCAATGAGCCTCATTATTTTCAGAAAACTTTGCCAAAAGAATATTTATTTATCTATTATAGAGAGAAAACATGTCAGAAGAATAGGAAAATAATATGGAAACATTTGCTGAGTTTTAAAAATTCTAATTTAATGAAGAAACAACTAATAAATACCCCCATACATAGTAGAATCAGGGTTAAAAATCTTCTAAATATAAATGTCACTCAGTCTTCAAGGTTTTCATGAATTTCCTCTGTATGATAGAGGAGACTACCTCATGGAATTTAGTAACTTACAATAAGCTGGCTGTGAAGAACAGGAGTGATTAAACTAATGTACTATTTTCAAAGATAAAATGCCATTTTACTACTTAATGTGAATTTTAATACTTAGTCCTGAAGAATTCTTTATTTGTTCCACAAATATCTCTTCTGTATCACCTACTTTTACTCTGTAACTTATATTAAATAAGTATCAAGGATCCTATATTTATATTCCAGATATTTAATTCCATACATTTATTATTGCATGATATATTTGGGGCAATTTCACAAAATTAATATTTGGTTTCCTGCTTCATTCATTTCTGCTCAACATAATCTTTAACCTTGATTCATCTTTTGTACTTATATTTCTTTAACTTTTTTATACTGTTTGTCTAGTCTTTCTGATTAGGTTTTGTCTTAACATTCCTAGGAGAGATGTTTAGTACAAGGGTCGAATAAAGAGGGAGGTTCTGAAGTCGGGCCTTTGCTTGTCACCGTGACACCATTGGTCAGCAGCCATGTACTCTTGGACAGCTTCAGTCTCCTCATTTATAAAGCGTGGTAGTAATAAATATTCATAGAGTTGGTATGAATATGGAATATCAACTCAATAAATGTTCATTTTGTCCTTATGTCTTCCTTGATCTCTGTTTCATGAGCACAAGTTCTTGAGACACAATGTTTACTATTTGTTGGCTCTCCTGGGATTTCTATGTGGCTGCTTGTTCCCTTGGGCAGGCTGGGATTTGTGTCTGAGGTTATCGAAATGAAACTGTCTTCCAGATAGCTCTGCTGATGCCCTAGTTGTGCAGGCTTCTTTGGGTTCACTTTTGCCTTTGCAAGTCTGAACCAGCTCTAGTGGCAATTTTTCAGTTTGGACGGAATCTCACATGGGTAGTGCCACTTCTGTTCCACACTCTCACTGGGTGGAGACTTGATGTTCTGGTTTCCTGGGAGTGAGTGTCCTTCCACTCGTGTCCCTTTCACACTGTGTCCCTGAGCCCAAAGAGGTAGGTGGGATCAGTTTCTAGTCTTAGCTTTGGACATGGATGGACTTTCATGTCTTCCAGATTTAGACAGAAACATATCTCAAGGTGGTGCCCTGTTACCCTCTGTACTGAAAGAATCGTCATTCTCTTGGGGATTCAAGTCTTTGAAAACTGAGGCATCAGTTCAGCTTGAAGACTCCGTGGCCTGCCTTGTTTTGCTTTCTCTAATACCAGAGGTAGGGACCGAAGGCAAAGACACTCTCCCACTGAGCTATGTTACCTTCTGTAGTTTTTTAAAATTCAAATCTTTATTGGTACTATATATATGTATATATATATCTATATGTATATCTATATGTATATATATGTATATATGTATATATATGTATATATATAGATAGATATAGATATAGATATCATGGTCACTTTCAGCATTAAGAATTTGTACCAGTAGATGATATGACATGACTTGATTCTCATTTTTTTCCCATTCCCCTACCCACCCCACAACTCCCTGCTCCATATATATATATATATATATATATATATATATATATATATTTCCTTTTTTTAAAATTACCTTCACATTATTTTTCCCCTCTTTACTTACCCCTAAACCCCATTCCCTTTAAAATATTTTCTATTTCACAATATCTACTTTATATACTAGAACTTATTTACATCTTCATTTTCTCATACCAGAGAAAAAAATACAATATTTACACATCTGTGACCTATTTATTTCGCTTACGAAGATGTCCTGAAGGTACATCCATTTGAGTATGAATGACTCAATTTATCATTTTTTATTGCAGAGTAATACTCTATTCTATAAAAGAACCACATCTTCTTTATCCAAGTCGCCCACCCTGGTCTCAAACTTGGATCACTCCTTCCTTCTCCCTGAGTAGCTGAAGTTACAGATGTGCGCTCCTGCGCCCACCCCCACCCTGTGGCCTTTCTGGTTGTGCTTCTGCTCAGGGCTCTGGTATTCAGGTCTGCCATTTAAAAAATGTGCCTGAAAAGACTTTCTCATCTTTGTCCTCAAGTATTCTATTCCTATGTGTTATCCTCAATTTCCCAGTTTTGAGGAGAGCACAGAAAGAAGGAAGGGATTCCAGGAAGAAGAAATAAACATACAACAATAGGGAGAAACGAGGGATCACCAGGTCTGGAAGGGAGGCGGCGGAGGTGCCTGTGGGGCTGCGGCTGGGCCCTGAAGACCTGGGCTGTGTGCCATGCTAAGGTCTGTGGAAGACACAGTTCAGGAATGTTAATGGGGAAAATTCACACTAAAAATAGCACTGTAATTCATTACTTCCCAGGAGCTGTATTCCTAGCCTGGCACATCTCTGCTAGACTCTTTGCTTCTGAAGTTCCCACACAAAGCTAAAGATGTCCATTGAGTGTATATATGGCTGCCATGTTACTTGGGCCAATAAAAGGGTCTGAAATGCAATGAGAGGTATTCTGATTCTTAAACAAGAGTTCTAGAAACAGCTTGCCCTATCATATGTAAAGACAAACATTCTGCTCTGAACTACTGTATGATATGATACTACGCTATTCTAACTACACTATACTATACTATACTATACTGTACTATACTATACTAGTTTATATTGAAATGTTTGTCTTTACATTGTCTGGATTTCGGTGCCAGCTCCACCTGCAGGGTGCTACCTTTGAAATCTGTTTCCTCAGCGGTGGGGCTGTCCTGAGTATGGGGCAGGAGGATTGGGGGGGCAGGATTAAGGTGGGAAATGCCAAGCCCTTGGAGGTGCTCACAGAGGAGCCTGAGAATAAGCAGATCATGGTGGAGCTGATCATGGGCAAGAAGGGTGCACTGTTTGGAGCCCCCCACCCCAGCTGTTCCAAGACACACCTGCTGGGGCTGGTGGTGGAGGCTGGGCCCTGAAGGCTCAGGCAGAGTCTGTGTGCAGGAACGGTGGTCAAGCCCATGAGGCAGAAGTCGGGATTCATTTTGGGCTGACTCCACTGGGATCTCTGGAAGGAGACAGGCTTATTGTTAGACAATTCACTGGTACTGCTCTTTGGCACCCACCCCAAGAGGTCCTCCACAATGACAGAAGATAAGCAGTTAAGACCCTGGGTGTGGAGCTGGATGGCACAGGTCCTCATTGTCAACTCTGTCTCAACATCCTCTGTCCTTTTCTGTCGCACCTGCCTATCCAGGGCGGAGGGCCTGGTGCTGTCTCAGCTGGGGCCACCGGATGGGGGCACTGTGCATGTTTCTGCAATTTAGTCTTTCTGGTTCCCACCTGTAAAAACAACAAGAATCTGTTTTCTCATGTGAAAATGGATATGAAAATTAGATTATTTACTTCATCGAGTGGCACAAGGACAGGTACGTGTGAAGGACTTGGCTGAGTGCCCTCAGTACACAGCAATACTCATTGGATATATCTAACCAAAGGTGCAGCTCCCCAGATGTGTAAGTCCAGATCAGTGCCCAACCTCTCACCTGTGAAGCCAGAATATGTCACTTTTCGAGCAGAGTTACCTCACCGACTATTCACTAACACCAGAAATGAGTCTTGTTTTTTCAGGGATGCATTATATTGTCCTTCCCTCGAGCTCTGCAGTAGTGAAATAGCTGATGAGAACAGTTACTCGAGTGCCTGTCACCTGAGACCTTGAAATCATTAAGATGATTTGAATGCAAGCAGCTTTTTCTTTAATTCTTTTTTGTAGTGAGGAAATTTGAAAAATGCTTTCAGTTACTGTGAAGCTCAGGGGTTGGAGCTACTCTGAAGCTCTCATTACTCTTACAATCGAGAAAGTGAAAGAATAAATGAGCTGTTCACACCAATTACTGGAGCATTGTGAGCGAGGTTCTTCGCTTATATGAGTAAGAAATTTCAAAGAAAGACTGAAATCAACTGAAGAAGGATGTGAATGAGAAACCCTGGTTACCGGAGCTGTTAGAACTTGCCCATGAGGTCAGATCCTCATTTCTCTGTGCCTCTTCTTCCTCTGGAACTTGTCCAGTGTCTGGTTTAAAACAGCCAAGTGCAGAGAGACCCTCAAGGGACAGAAAAGCCCAGACATCAAGAACATGTTCTGAAGAGAAAAAAAAAATTTAAACACAACCTATTATTTCAGCCAACGTCCTAGAAGGTAGTTCTTTGCATTTTATTACCATGAAGAAGAAAATCTTTTCCAGTCCTCACTGCTTGCTGCCAGGAGAACAAGGACACAGAAAGAGGCCGTTGTGTGTAGAATCCACAGTCTCTGGGAGGGCAGGAGACTAGGCAGGGAGAACACTGGAAAACTTGAAGAAAAAGTTGTTTCCAGTCAGAACTGCAGTATGATTCTGGAGATTATGAAAATGAATTCTTCTCAGATTTGATGATTATATAAGGAAGCTGCAGGCTTGCCACTGTTTTAGGCCTGCTGAACTTTGTGTTCTCTCTCTTGCTCTCTCTCTCTCTCTCTTTCTCTCTCTCTCTCTCCCCTCTGTTGAATAACTGAATTAATATTTTAGAGAGAAATCAGCAATGCAAACAAAACCGAAGCACAACCACATGCATTTACCTCAGCTATTGCTTGATATAAAATTCTTAAAGGTAATGGCATCATGTTGTCCCCACAGCACTTTTTATTGCTACTGTGACCCTGAAAGATCCACATCTGCTTCCTAAGCTGGGCATCCTTAGTGACAAGACACGGTCACTAGGCCCCACTTCGCTGAGTGGGCAGTACCGTGAAATGATAGGAAGCATTTTTCAGGTACCTCACACACAAGCTGTGCTGCTGATGTTTGTCCAGGGCTTGTTTATTTGTCAGAACATTCAGAGCACCGCTTTTCCTTAAAATTTTGTCCTACTTGTTTGAATTTCTGGAGCTGCTGTAACAAATTTGGTGTCTTCATCCAACAGAAGTGTACTGGCTCCCGTTCTAGTGGCTGGAAGTCTGAAAACTGGGTGTAGGGCTCTCCAGAGCCCCCCTCTGAACACCACCCTACAGAAGCCCTCCTTGTCTCTTCACGGCTTTTGGTTGCTTGCTGTCAATCCTTGATGTCTCTTGGCTTGGAGTCATGTCTCCCTCATCGCATGGCACTCTCCCTGTGTGCCCGCCCTGTTACAAAGACAACAGTCATTTTGGATGATGTTTCTACCTGACTCCAGTATGACCTCATTTTGAATAATTACTTCTTCAGTAGTTCCATTCCATGTAATGTCACACTCAATGACACTGGGATTTAGGACTTAGATATGTGTATTGGGGGGACACAGTTCAACTCATGATACTGTGGTATACACCACCATTAAGTGTTACTTTGGAATGAAATGAACCATGAAAAGAGAGGTTGTTTAAGAGGAGAAATCAATCTCTCTGCTTCATGTTTCTTTCCTTAATATAAAAATGTATTTGTAGGTATGTGATTTTAGGTTGATTGTTAGCAAATAAAATTTTATCCTTTAGTTATTGCTGGATTCAGCTGTGTTCTGCCATTTTGTACTGATTTTGGTTTTGAATGAATTCTGATTTATTTTTATTCTTGACTCTATCACAATGACACAGGTAGAATCCCAAAATAAAAACCCTGAAAATAGAGTACATGATGCTCTGAATACAACTTGGTACAGGATGAGGGACAAAATATAAGCTGATGAAATATTTTATTTGTTTCTTTATTCTTCTAATCAAGGAGGAAAGATAATTTCTGAAGGAAAAGACTAGAGAAGACTCAACAGAGACAGCACTTTGAGGGATCCTGGTGGAGTAAGAATCAAGTTGCAGTGTCTATAAGGTTGGGAAAGACAGAGAGAAATATACACATTGGGTTCCTAAATGACCTAGGCAGTGTTTGAAGTGACTTTTTACAGATGGGGAGACAGGTGCACATGTGTCTTTTCTGAGATGGGTTCTGAGGTTACGAGCAGGGTGGAGTTGGAATGCTGGGCTTCAATTCTGCAGGCCTCAAGCTGGGATTCCTAAAGGCTCCTGCCTGGCCTTGCTGCTCAATACCTCATGAAGCTTTCGCAGTTCCACGCTTCACATCCCAGGCCTTCAGAGAAAGTATCACTCATCAACTGTTGTCAATGGCATCTATGTTTTATGTTTGCATCACATCTATTGAAGGATATTTATTTTCAATTGAATATACTTTCTAGGAGCAAGTTAGGATTTTTAAAAATTCAGTTCAAAAACTGATATAATAGAAAAAGCAAAAACAATTTTCCTCCAAGAAAATTCTGTAAAATCCACCGCCCCCCCCACACACACACTCAAAAGCACCTATAGAACTTCAGTTGGGCAATGTTTACTTCAAGTTACTGAACTGGGAGCTCTGTTTAGCGATCACTTGATTGTCAGGACTCCTAGAAACAAAAGCATTATTAGTTCCTTTTCAGAGATTAGAAAACATCCTTGGGGCCAGGAATTTATTTCAGTGGTACCACACCTACTAGGAAAACATAAGGTCGTGAGTTCAATCCCTGGTGCAAGGAAGGAAAAAAGAAAAGGAAACACATTCTCTGTGACTGGTGCTTACTTTTAAAATTGATTTTATTGGCACATTTTATATATAATCACATTCAACATTGATAATTTATACCTATACACAATGCATCTTATTCTAAGCCTTTTTGAAAGAACCTTTTCAGCCCGGAGTGATACTGTGATCATGTTGGTTCCCAGAGCCTGTCTCTTCAGGAGCTGGCTAGCCTACAGCTCCTGTTGACATGTTTTTGGGGATGGAGGGGTGTCTCTCTGGAATATGCCTCTACTAAATATTAAACCCTGTCTAATGTGCAATTCAAATGGTAGTGCTCTGAGTCAAATCTCAGCACCACGTGGCTGTTCCTGAAGTATCACGTTTGTGGATGATCAGCTCCAAAGTGCACAGCTCTGGCTTCCATAAATCTCTGCCATGTAACTACAGAAGTGTTCCAAGGAAATGCACAGAGAATGTTTTGGAATAGCAAACATTTGTGCAAAAATGATGCTTTTCAGTTGTGTTTATCTTGTTGGCTGTGATTCTCTGGATGTAATTATTACACTGAATGGTTGTTAGGATAAACCATCAAGGCCCTCGTGATCCTATTTTATGCAGTCAGCATTTCTATTGAATTATAAATGTGGCATTCACATTCCATAACCGTTTTTGTCTTTCTGGCATTTTCCTGAAAGAGTAAGTCCGGCTGATCATTTTAATCATGTGTCCCCTTTGGCATAATTATTCAGCTCTTGCATTATATAGCAAATGAGCAGTCCCTCCTATGTTGAGTTTCTCACAGCCATTTCTGACACTGAGGGAAGACAGTAGTCCACAAGAATGTGTGTATGTATGTGTGGGAGAGAGAGAGAGAGAGAGAGACAGACAGAGACAGAGACAGAGAGAGACAGAGAGACAGAGAAGGAGAGGGAGAGGGAAAGGGAGAGAGGGACAGAGACAGAGAAAAAGAGAGAACACTCTGGTTTTTTTGTTTGTTTGTTTTGGTTTTTCTTTGTGGTACCTGGGATTTAACTCAGGCTCTCTCCCTGGCTGGCTGGAGAGCACTCTGGATCCTAACACAAGTTCAGAATCCCAGCTCTGATAGCTTATTAGAAAATGCTCACCTTCTTTTTGTTTGGGGGTTTCTCCTAGACTAAACAGCTCTCTAGTTCCCTAGGGATACCTGTTCAGCTCTACTGCCAATAAGAGTTAGTGCACAAAGGGTATGGCTGCACACGGCAGCTGCACTTACATGACAAGAAAGCTGCCTACACCTTCTTATCTCGCAGCTATCATCTAGAGGTCCTCATGACCCAACCAGTTCTTGGGTTCAATTATTTGCTAGAATGACTCTTAGAAGCTAAAGGATGCTCAGATGCCAATCTGTTCTCCGACTGGGCCAATAGTGAGGCTAATCATAAAGCAGTTTTGAGTAATTGTTGTCATCCTTGGCATCTGGGTGGTACATGGCCAAGGATCAGATTCAGAGGCCCAGACTGGAAGGGTGAGTGTGCAGAGTTACCACGCAGACTCTGTGGATGACCCAACTGGCACCTGACCAGCATATATCAGGTAAAGATTGAAGTGTTGGGTGGACAATCCCTCATAGGTAATCGCTGATGGTGGTTCTATGGCTTCACTCTCTCAGCCTTGAAAAGGCTGAGTAATCTGGGAAGCTTGAGTTGGATGAGATTTCCCCTCTAAAAGATGGATAATATACACAGAAAATCTCAGGTTATCCTCCTTATTCTAACTCTCAATTTTTTTTCCTTTGGCTCTGCAGAATTTCAGTGCTTAAACCCTCAAGCCAAAGATGGCGCTGATCCTATTTCTCTTCCAGGTTTTTTCTCCTTTTTTTGTTGATGTGGTTTTTTTTTTTGTTTGTTTGTTTTTGTTTTTTTTTTTTTGGTAAACCAGTCATTTCTGGCTTGGCTCCTCCCAAGCCTCCACATAAACCTGAGAGGTTTCAGAGAGTGAAAGAAAATGAGGTAAAGGAAGTCTCTCCTGCAAAACAGCGACCCCCTTACAGGGTGCCTCTAACTTGCGGTTCTCAAAAACATAACTCCTTGAAAACGGAGGCTGCTTCTGCCTAGGATGAAAATAATGAGTCATCCCCTTCTGCTATTTTCTCAAACTTTCCCGGTATAAAAACACAACAACTTTTCAGAACAAAGCAGGCAAATTGTCCACACGTGCAGTACCTGTGGCGCCCTGTTGCCTCTTGGTCCCCTTCAGACTTCTGGCATGAAACCCTGAGGCTTAAAGCCCAACTTCTTGTGACAAATGGATGTCACTCATGTTGCTGCCTTTGGTAAACTAAAATGTGTCCATTCCCGCATTGACACTTGCTCTGATTTTGCCGGTGTGACAGCAGCTATGACAGGAGAAAAAACAAAACAAGTAATTTCCCACCTCCTTATTTTCAAGACCCTATATTTAAACCTTTTCTCTATATTTATCATTATATATAATACATATAATTTTAATAAGATACTCTTTGTTTCATTCTTCTCTATTTCCTTTTCCTGCAAAGTTTTAATTTCTGTGTGAATGATTTCATGTAATTAATTGAAACATCTAGCTATGTATATTTAAAAAAAAGAAAGGTTTTTGTCTTCTATGTCAGGGACTGTAACAGACTCTAATTGGTACCTTGTTTGTATATGTATCACAGCTCTGAGATCTAAAATTGTTATAGATACTAAAGATTAGATAGTAAATGACTTCCCTAAGATTCTATAAGTAATAATTGAGTCAAAATTTAAACTTAGGATTTCTGGTGCTATCATCAGTGATAAGTTGTCAGTACCAGTGGTTCACTATGTGAGGTCTCTAGATAACAGCATCAGCATTCCCTGACAACTTGTTAGTAAAGCAATTTCTTGGGCTACATCCCAGACATACTGAGAGACACTACATGTGGCACCAGCAATCCTTTTTAAAACTCCTTTTGGTGACTGATTGATGCGCAAGTTTAAGATTCACCACTGTGTGTTCTGAAAACAGAGTGATCAACCTCCTACAAAATGTCTGATTAGTATCTCAGCTTGTGCATCCATTGAGAACCAAGCAGAGGGTATCAAAGCTACAAGAGAACCAGAAAGGTCCTAGGATACCCATCTTACAGGTGAGGAAATCAAGGCTCAGTAGGGTGAACTTACTCAAGTCAAACTTAGACTATTGCAACGTACCTTTTTGCCTCATTTCTGTTGTGAATGTTTTCTCTAAATAAATACCCACAATTTTTAAAATTTCAGTCCATTTCCATCTTTTCTCTTGGGCTTTGAAAAAGGACCAGAATTTATAGACAAAAAATATTGTGAACATCATGATTAAAATAGAAGATACTAGTTAACATCTGAAAAAGACTTAATTTTCAATCGGATGAGATCTTTCAATTCCAATAGTATATTCTTGGCAGTGGATATTCTTTTTATCATATAAATAATTTAAATATATATTTGAGTTTGAGGCCACTCTGGGTTTTATAATGAGTTCAAGGCCAGCCTAAACTACATAGAGAGACTCTGTCTCAACAAATATGTGTGTGTATCATATATATCATATCTATATATAATATATATATCATATATATAAAGAAATAAATTACACACACACACACACACACACATATATATATAGAGTGTAAAGAAGTAGAATCCATGTAGTTTCTGTAGAGCCAATAGAGATTTTGTTCTAGTCACTTTTTTTTTTTTTTTAAGGTTTTTTGAGACAGGGTCTCACTTTGTGGTTCAGGATGGCCCTGAGCTCAGCCTCAAACTCACGTCACAGCAATCCTCCTGCCTCTGCCTCCCGAGTGCTGGGATTACAGGCGTGAGCCACCACACCCGGCACTGGTATGTGGTACTGGTTGCCGCTGGGGTGAGTCTTCACACCCAGTATTGTTATGTGGTTACCGGGGATTGAACCCAGGTCCTTGAGCTTGCAAGACAGGCGCCGGAACCACTGAGCTATATCCCCGGCCCTCTAGTCACTTTTGACAGAGATTTTTCTTTGGATAGATGAGAATGTTTTTCTTCAACACAAATGTCAGCCATAAACTAAGTTCTGAATATAAAAAGATAAGTAAACTACAATCACTCTAAGCCAACGTTGCTCACCACATTTAAGTGAAAAATCTCTAGGCTGAACCATGATGTATATTTTTCTAACATTACCTAACAGCAGACCCTTTAATTCTGAAGCTGTCTACCCTGACAATAAGTTTAGAGCTCGCTACTTTCCCAGAGTAAACCTCTTTTCTATTCCTTTTTAAGACCAACACTAAAATCTATGGACATCAAACCATATTATTTAGAAAAATATCACTACAGATTAAATATGTCAATGGTCTCTAACAAGAGAGAGAGGGTTCTCTTGTGTCTTTCTGCAGGATTCCAAACAACTACTCTGGATCCCGGTGTACAAAGTCAGCCAATACAAGCCATGTCACCACCCTCCAAAATCAACTCCACATGGTGACATGGGAGCTCTTAAAAACCCCTGTGAACAAGCTTACTGCATGGCTCCCCCAAAACTCCAGTTCCTGGGCCAGTGATGGTGATCCTTCTTGTGCTGCCTATACTGGCAACAGCACCGCTCAAACACAAGTATGTTCCCTTGTCTCTAACTCCCAAAAGAGTAACTTAACAATGTGGTCCATATGTGTATAAAGTATTTCTATTTCTCCTATTTTAAATCATAAGAGATCTCTGTCAATTCATCTACAAAGAAATTTTTAGACCAGTCTTAAGTACAATTACAATTAAAATACAATTAAGTATAATTAAAACTATACAAGAGGTATTATAATTCAGTTTGGATAAATATACTTAAATGCACTTTTAATTTTATGGATTGTCTTATATGTTTGTCTGTTTATCTGTTTGTCCAATGATACAGTTTGTCTCTTTATTTTGTTTGAGCTCAAAATAATTTTTCTTTTCTCATCTTTAAATTTTTTTCCCTAAAATATATACACCTATAATTAAGTTGATTTTCGATAAATGTTTTTATAGACATGCATTTCTTCCTATAGGGTGCTAGCTTATTTGAATAATGCTCAAATTTACTTCACAAAAACACTATGTGTCTTCCCTTAAAGGCTTTAATTCAAACAGGTTTTATCAGCTGCAGATAGTATGTTTATTGCCACAGTCTGGTTCTTTTTTTCATAATAAATACATAAATAATAAATAGATAAATATTCTCTCCTTTAAATAAAAAACCCCCTTATAGTTAGAAATACTGTTCAGTAAAACTTCCCTTGGTGAACACAGGAGCAGCTGCCCAGAATATAATTATTCTGGTCTTTGTTCACTAATGGGACCACCAATATTTTTCACAACCTTATGACTAACTCTCGCCAACAAATATTGCCTCATTGTTATTACAAATTGGTGCATTAGTCATCATGAAAGGTCTTACCTCTAAAAATGTTATTGTAAAATATTTATATTGGTCAAATTCTAAATGTATTATTATGATATGTTTACATTGATCATCTTCAAAATATTAATTTCTTTAAAGAAGTGGGCATGTTATTACAAAGATGACTTTGGTAAAAAACTACATTGAAGGATGTTATGTTTTATATAATTGTGATACTTGTTATTGCTACCTTACTGGTGTACAAGATGTATTTATGCTCCATAATTACATGGCTCTTCAAACTTTGTGTATGATATTCACCTTTTGATTCAGACATCTGCCTTACATTTTTCGGAGAGTAAGTACATCTAACAATGGCTAGTTTTAAGTAGATACTTTTAAGTATACCACAAAGATTATGACACAATTGTTATACTAAAATATTATATGTAGCTCTTTAGTTAAAGCCCCTTTCTATTAGCATTAGACAGTTACTCAACCACTAAAACAACTATGATTGGCAAATGTAGTAACTCCCTAACTGTGTTTTATAACTAAATGTCTTTTCTGCAATTGATTTATAATAGTTGAGTTCAGTACTGCTATTGCAAATGCTAAAGATATCGATCTTCTCTCCTGGGTGTTTAACAACTAAAGTTTAAGAGACCAAAACTAAAAAGATAACTGGGCTAAAAAGGCAGCCAATATTTTGACCCTGGCCCTCCAAAGTCAAGTACAACTACTGAAGATCCAAGAAAGAGGAAACCTTCTCCACGAGATGCTATGATTCTACAAAAGTGTGCCAAAGCAATGTCACTTAGAGAAAAGAAAAATCTCCCATGCTTCTGAAACAACAGTTGGCTAAGCCAGGCCATGGCATATCCTGATGGATGACACCAACAGAAGAACTAAGAGACTACACTTTTCCAAGGTACTGCCTGAAGACACTTGTTTGACCTTGTTAGATAGTAAGATATTAACTTTAATATAGGTCTCACTATAACTTGTTCTTAAATATCCAGTAAAAAATTAATGATAATTGTTTTTACTTGCTTATTATTGACTATAGGGTGCCAGATTCTAAGTGATCATACATAATACAACTAAGATGCTATAGATTTTGTTTTATTAATATCCATCAGAGAAATACTTTGTAAACAGGTTTTGTTGCCAGTTTACAACATGGTTTTATTTCAAGGCACATTGTTAGCTATGGGTTATTTTGGTAGCTTGTTTTTGAGTTGGTCAGGAAAGACAGGGTTTAAAATTACAATTCCAACCTTGGTTTGTCATCAAAGGAAAAGGCTTTCTGTATTTTCATTCTTATACATTAAAACCCCAAGTCGTTTCGTACATATGTTGTTAACTGAACATTATAGACATCTCATTAATCATTATAAAAAATGTGTTTCTACTTCTTTGAATCAATCTTCTGATTGGTAGAGTTTATTGTATGTAAAAAATAAATCCTAGTTATTGTACATATTATAGTTTAAAACATTGAGGTATATTTTCACTTGCCATGTTGTATTTAACCCTTAAAAATTTGTCTTTACATTTTCATTACAATACTGTGCTTTTGGCCAAGGTTTGGAGTCAAAGACAAAAGGGGGATAGGTAGGTGAAAGCCAGGCTTTCACTAAAGTTCAGCCAGGCTCACTGATTGTGACTCCACCTCATCATGACTCCACACCGTCCTGACTCCACCTCAGCCAAAAGCAGCTCTGCCTCTTCAATCAATCTACAACCACCCGCCTTTGTGCATGCTTCAGGCAATCCATGACCGTTCCCACTTATATGTTTACGCTCTGTACCGTTTACTATAAAAGTAACTGTATTCTGAATTAAAGACAGAACAATTCTTGAAACTCTCCATGGAGTCTACATGTGCTCACCCTTCCGGTCCTCTGAACCTGATCCTTGGCCACATACCACCCAGAAGCCGAGGATGACAACAAGTAATGCACATTTTATTCTAATTGGTCAATGAGGAAAAGTAACCTAATTATTTATGAGACAAAGGATAAGAATTTGGAGGATTTATGTCTGGTCTTGTCATAGGTATTTAGAGTGGGAGGCATCTTACCTAAGACCTTTACATACTTCTTTCTCTGCCATACCCAGTTTCCAGTACAGAAAAGGCACTTACAAACCTTTACCATTTTTTAGGAGCCCAGGACTCAGGTATGTTCAATATATTCACCATTCATTCAGTTCTGTGAACATATTTTCCATATAGAGATAGGCCCAGTGACTGTGCATAGTATAGCTTTGCATTTCTCATCATAGTCCTTGCCACCTCTTGCACCCTGTCTCTAGTTTTGCAGCTCTCCACCAACACCAGACTACTTATTTCTAGCGTGTGCCATGAGGTTTTGGACCTCTTTGCCATGTCATTCTTGTGACTCTTACACCATCTCTCTCTTTACTTGATTAAACCTAAACTGTGGCTTTCCTTAGTCTTGGTTGGGACAACTTCTTAGCCCTTTGCCAAGGCTAGACATCCTCTTTGTCTTGCTGCTGCATTCTGACTGTGTAGCTCTCACTAAACTTAGCACACCAGAGTCATGTCTTTGGAGGCTCTATGTGTGTGTGTGTGTTTAGTATCAGGGACTATCCTACAAGCTTTAGCTGTTAATATTTATTTAGCATGTGTCTGATTCTTTGTTGAGTACTATCAATTCATTTTATTTCCCTTTAGCAGACAGGAAAAGTGACAGCAGGGGCATAAACAAATAGCCAGTCACCATACATAGACTCTGAACTGAGCAAAACAGGCAAGTTAATGCTTAGATTATTTCAGAATTTTGTTTTGAGAGGTTGGCTATCACTGACCCTAATGGTGACTGGATATTGGAACCAAGAGCGATGGCAGTGTTGATGTATTGTTCTTTCCTCCAGTGTACAGGTGTTTCATTTTAGGGAGGTAGAAAACATGGCGGTCACTGTGCTTGGACAACATTGACTCTTCTCTTTCCTGCTGAGATTCTGAGAAGACAAGTTTAAGTCATGTAATACCCAAGGAGTGGATACACCTCAGGCAGCTATAGGAAGCTGATACCTTTATCCACAGTTCTGAGTAGTATTCAGCACCTGCTTTGTTTTCATTCCCAGAGAAAGCTTTCTGGTGTCACAGAGACTCCTTATTTATTTAAGGACATATGTAGGGGGAAAAGGTAGCTGTTCAGCAGTTTCCGGGGACTACCAGTTAAGCAGAACTTCTGCAGAGCTGCTGATGCAGAACTCCTGAGTTTCCTTATCACCAGTTCACAGGATGTTCCCCAGACATCTTGTTAACTTTTGTGTTACTGAATCTTGCAAACAGATTGGTAAACAAACACTGGAATAGGAATCAGGAAGAACTGCAAAGCCTGTCCCAGGAAATGCCCAGCCCACCTCTTCTGTTTTTATCCCTATGCATTGCTACCTTGTATTTGCTCCATAATAAAAGAGCTTTTGGAAGACAGCTCAGTGGTTCAGTCCTCTGAGGCTGTTCTCCCTGCTGGATCTCATCCCTGAGTGCCTCGTTTCCTTCTGCGACCCTGGACATACATTGGACTTACACCAACAGACATATCTCATTAATTTACATAGCACAATTTCTACTCATTCTTTAGATACTGGGACCGATATTTAATGACCACTACATTATTTGTTCTAGAAGAATCAGCAGGTAAACAAATTAGCAGAATGCTGAGGAAAGAAAAAGGCATCATAGAGCTGTGATTTCTCCAAGTGTTATTATGGTAATTTTGGGTAATTTTGTTACTGTTATGGTAAGATCACAGTCTCCTGACTCCCTGACTCACCTCACTGAAGTCAAAGGACTAGAGACAAATCAGCAACTACCTTTAGTTGATAGGTAATGAGAGTATACTAAAATTTTTATTGAGTTTGAAATATAAACACATGAATTAGAGCATATGCAAAACTTATAAAAGTATACTTGAAATCATTAAAAAACACGAGACCATGGTTGGACAGAAAGTGTGAATAATGATCAGTTAGTCTTTAAAATATCACTATCAGAGGACTTGCAATGAAGCAGTCTACCACACTTTCCTGGAAAAAATACTATCATAGAAATGAAAAGGCTGTATTTTGCTTCACCATCTCTTGTAGGTGGCTGAAAGACTTTTGAAGGAAATTTTGTTTCTTGCTTTTGTTTTCTTTGTATATCCATTCCTTCACATTATTTTTATGATGCAGTGGACCTGGTACCACCTTTCTTGGATCCAAAAGCATACACAAAGGCTGATTTCATTGGTAGGAGTCCACTAGAGGCATATCAATTTACAAAGGACATAGCTTGTGAAACAAAAGGACGTACAAATCAGGACATTTTTTCATATAGTTAGTATTAAAATGAAAACAAAATATGGCAGCTTAATCCAGTTTCCATTGTTGCTTGCGACCTGTCCTTTTTGCTGAGTTAGTGAATCTTTGCAATACTCTCCTGGAGACCCAGCTCTGATCCCAGCACCACCTACTTAATATTTTAATTTTGGTATTTATTAGTACATATTTGCATATATAATGATTTGCATATATAATGATTCATCTGGGGTCTTGGTACATTTACATAAAACATTTTTAATCCCTTTCCTGTCCCTTCCCTTCTTTATCTCTTGGCCTCCTAGGGCCCCTTCTCATTCACAAAATATCTATGTACTTTTTGTTTTTTCTCTTTGTACCAGGTTAGGACAGTAGTGATTTTCTTTCCCTGGGGAATAAATCTATATTTGCAAAATTTATTAGAATTTTAAATAATTCAGTTTCAGAAAAATGATAAAAAAGATAATTTAGTAAATATGTAGCATAATGTAATGTAATAGTGCTTGGAAGCCAGGTAGACCTGGAGCTGGTAGCTCTTGGACTTACTAGTTAAGTATCTTTACATTAATTTCCTTTTCTTCCTGTTATATAACACATTCTGATGATGCAGAGTTCAATGCAGAGACTTTGGGGAGGCTGAGGATGCTGATCAACACCAGTAGATGCCAAAAACCTATCTCCAAGCTTGTGTTGTAAATATAAGAAATGTTTCCAGACATTTCTCGGTGTCAAAATGACCCTAGGCTGAGAATCAGGACTATACAGAAGGGCTTTTGGACATAAAGAGGGACACCATGTTCTTCTTATTCTACCTACTAATTTTAAATGTGCTTTTCTTGTATTTAAAATGTAAGGTTTAAGCAAGATGATCTCTAGGGAACCTTCTTTCTCTAACAAACTTGTGTGAAAGAAGGAAATGTAGCAGTAGACATTCAGGAAGGTATGGAGCTGGCAGTCAGGAAAATTGACCAAGATAGGCATTTTCAGATATTTTATTTCTGAGAATATAAAGTAGAAAGTCCATGTCATCAACCAGACAGAACTACTCACTAATGCTAGCCAGCTAGCAAGCAAAGGGCCAGAAATCCAGAGAGGACCTGGACTTTCACTGACAATAGCCATGATGAGGAGGTTGGACATAAAGACGGGAACTGCAGTGATGAAGTAGCCAACATTTGTCTGCTTCAGCTTTCTGAACAGACCTCACCATGCAAGATAGGGAAGAGTATGAATTCACAAAGACAGCTCAAGAGCCAGGCTGCACTTGGATTTGGGATAAATCTCAGCCAAGAGAAAACTAGAAATGTAGGACTATGGTACATATTTTATAGAAGGAAAGAATGAAATGAAGCTATAGAGAAAATAACTCATGGAAGTATTAATACTGCATTTTTAAAAATCCTAGAAGGATCATTCTCATATCACCAGAAAAGAGAAACAAAAACTTAAAGGCACTAAGAAATAAGAGTAGTTCAATAGCGAAGTACTCTCAGTGGAAATATTTACAATTTTTAATTATTATCTTTGCTCTCAGGTACATTTTTGGCCTGTTGTATTTTATTTATTTGACATTAGAAGTGAATGCATCAGGGAGATTTATTTTGTTTTAGATTCTAGATGTTACAGATTTAATATGCTCTTAGAAATACGTATGATTTTGCATTGTCCTTTGTCAAGCTGGTGTACTTACTCTTGAGTGTTTATAAATGGAGGAATGAAAACGATCCCAATTTCTTGCTTTCTCAGATCATCACTGTGTGGCTTTTCAGAGCTTAGTGTGTTTGATCAGTGGTGATCAGTAACCGAGGAACTGGAACTCCAAATTCACTGGTCCAACTAGCGGGATGGTTTACACTGTATTCCTGACCTGACAGAGCGAGGCCCAACTCTGACTCACGTAACCTCCCTGGTGCGAGTAAAGTAGAAGGCCAGTTCTACACAAAATTATAAAATTTTAACATTTTAAAGCTTAACCAGACCATTTCATTAACAGAGAGAAAAGAACAATTTAAAATTTTCTGAAGCAATAAGAAGAGCTGAATTAACTGGAGAGAAACCACTTGGAAATGCTGTTCACTCAGCTGAATTAGGGTGGGGACCGAAGCCCACAGAAAGCTCCCCCAGGGACCTTTGTTGCCAACAGTGGAAGGTGGGAGCATTTCAGAGTGTCACTTTACTAACCTTTTCATAAATTGCAAAAACAATCTGGAGAATGTTAAAAGCCTTGTTCTTTCCTACAGAATATCATAAAATCTGTAATCGCTTTGCCTAATGGAGGAAGTTCAGAGAATTTAAAGTGCTTCTATTATTGCATCTGCAGGAAACCAAAGGAAGAACAGGTGCCCGTGTATGAAACTTGATAAAAGAATCCATATTTTCAGAACAAAGAACAAGTATTTTTATTCTTCCTGAAAAGGAAACTCTATTACAAGCAAAATACTTTAAATTATATGTAATTTCCTTACCTTAAAAACATTATAATCACAGAACAGAAATTATGAGAAACTGAAAGGATCAGAAATAAATACATGAAAAAGAAGAGCTGGAGCTACAATGCAGTGACAGAGTGCTACCCTAGCAAGCATGAGGACTTGGGTTTGATGCCCACTGTGTAAAACAAAACAAAACAAGCAAAATATAAAATGGAGGCTAAGAAAATGCTATTTTGTTTTGTGTATGAAATCAAAATTACTTTAACAGAAGACTAGAGAGGATGGCTTTCAGAATCTGGAAGCATGACAGTTTTCAGGAAATAAATGTACTTACATTATTGACATTAGTACACATTTCCTGACCTGTTCTAAAAGTATGAGAGGCATTAGTGTCTCCAACTTGAAACCAAGTCATTGTGATAAAAATAGCATGGTAGTGGGCCAGGGATGTAGCTCAATGACACCACATCTACCTTGCAAGCACAAGGGCCAGAGTTCAATCCTTGGTACTGCAAAAACAAAACAAAACAAAAAACCCCAAATAAGTGTGATACTGGCAAAGAAACAGACCTGAGGACTACTAGAATCAATAGATGTAGAAAAAATTCCAGATATACTTAGCTACCTCATCTTTGATAAAGAAGCCAAATACCCTCAATGGAAGAAAGACAGCCTCTTTATTAAATGGTGATGGAAAACTGAGTTTCATCATACCAAATATTAAAACTAGACCTACATCTTTCACTATGCATAAACCTAAAATCGAAGTGGGTTAAACATCTAAATATTAAAACAGACACTCAACCTGCTAAATGATGAGTTACATAGAACTTTTGGAGACACTGACATAGGAAAAGACTTCATGAACAAAACCTCAGCAGCATGGGAAACAACAGAAAGAATCAACAATTGAGATCTCATCCTATTGAAAAGCTTCCACACTGCCAGAGAAACCACTGACAGAGTGAAAAAACAACCTACGATTTGGGAAAAAAATTACCAGCTGTTCCTCAGACAAAGGACTACTATCAAGATATATCAATATATTATAGTTATATTATATTTACAATATATTATATTTATATATTATAAATATATTATATATTCATATAAAATTATAAATATAAGATATGTGTATATTATATTATAATATTATATTATAAATATATATTATATAATATAATATTATATTATATTTAATATAATATAATATTATAAATATATATTATATAATATTATATTATATTATATTTAATATAATATAATATATTTTAAAATCACAGTGATAGGTGCACACCATGTTTATAGCAGCACAATTTATAATAGCTAAATCATGGAAATGCCCCAAATGTCTATCAATAGATGAATGAATAAACAAAATGTGCATATATGTACAGTGAAGTACTATTTTCCCATAAAGAAGACTAAGCTTGAGATATATTTGGGTAAACAGATGCATCTGAAGACAAAATCCTACATGAAATGAATCAGACACACAGATTTAAATATCACATTGTTTTTCTTGTGTGAGAAGCCCAAAGCATAAATAAGGAGCAAAATGGAGGACAGATATTGGGAAGTAGGAAGAATTTGTTCAAGTGGGAAAGAGAACAAAGGAGGGGGGAGGGAGAAAGGAAGGACTAAGATTAAGAAAAAGAAGCGAATAGAAGTAAAGATAGGAAAGAAATTTTTGTAAACGGAAGGGAAAGAAGAGTTGAAGGGAGAGGAGAGGGATGGGGAATAAAAGCAGTAAGATATATTATATACAGGTTCAAATTCCCCATGACGAATGTGATTATTATGTATGACAAATGTGTACTAATAAGAAAGGAATGTATTAGTCTACAGCAATTTACCATGATAATGAAGATTTAAAATTATACTTCAGATGACTCTAAGAAATCTTGAGATGAAAACAGAAATGTGTACTCATCTCTTATCTGTACACTGATCATTTGTTCTGAGCCAGAGGGATGTAGAGGTTCCAGACCTGTTGCTCGTGGCTGTGAGTTTGCTCATATATCAGAAGTTTAATGCCATAATGTACTCACATTTTTAATTCTATTTTACCATTTCAGGTTTTGTTTTCTTTGATTTAATAATAAATATTGCAGAGATGGTATAGAGATCTTGTGTTCTCTGTGTTAAAAATTTAATACATTGAGATGGCTACTGTTGGTGATAATCACCCCACGCCCTTGCCTCTTAGTCACCTACTCACCAATGCTGGATATCAACGAGTGCACTGTCACTGAGAAAACAGCAAGTGTAACAGCAACGGACTTTGGATTTGAGGGACAGTCAAGACAGAAGAAAAGGGAGTAAAAGAAAGGAAAGTCCCAGATTCATGTAGATTCATATTCTAGATAAAAACGAGATAGGAAATTAAGCACACTCAGTTTGACATATGCAGGGGATCAGAGGGTTTGGAAATATCACATAGTGTATTGGAACACCCAGTAAGCAGAACAGTTCTTTTGATCTTTGTAAATGTCATTTTGTAAGGAAGCTGCCATGTAAAGGTTACCCATCATTGTGTGGCCTAGTTTAGGAGGCAGCAGCTCACCCTGGGGCGAATGCTTTAGCTCTGGAAAGATTCACTTCCAGAGCTCTTGAGGTGATTTTAGTCATAACTGTATATATCTTTAAAAATGCCACACATACACTACCTAAGGGAGGTGGGTAAAAGGAACGTCCTTTCATTTGTCACAGAATCCTAACCATTTCCTTGGTGTGTTCCAGTAGAACGCAGACATAGGAGTGGAAGACTTGAGTAAGGGACTTAATCTTCCAGGAGGAGCAGAGTTGAATATACAGCTCCTCTTCCCTGGAGAACAATGCTGTCAGTTGCTGTCTCCTGGCTTCTAAAGCCCTACTCAAGATCATCCTGTCACTCAAGACAGAAAGAGGCCCAGGGAGAGGTGAAGGTCAGCTACAACCTACAGTGGGCCCTTGAACATCTTGCCCTAGCCAGCCTGGCTCCTCGAGCCTACGGCAGGGCCTGTGGAGGTTCAATAACTGAAGGATAATAAGACTGTGTGTTCAGCCAGCAGTGGTAAGGGAGAGCCACGGCTGTTAGGGAAAACCTTATCCTTGATGTACGTAATCTGAAACTGTGACTAGGTCAGAAGAACAGTGCCGTCACCATCAGCGCTTTGACCAGGGAGCACGTGAAGTATCTCCTGAGGCAACAAATGTACCCCCAGCTGTCTGGTCTTCCTAGTCTGAAGGACTCTGAGGACACACACAATTCCAAAACTGTTATCTGCAGCTGATGAGGAATTCTGACCATTAAGAACTTCACTAGATTGTGACCAAATCTCTGATGGGGCCACTGGGGTTGATGGGAAACAGCTTGGACTCATGCAAGAAAAGCTAAGGGATGAAGTGCCCGGGGTAGATTAGACTACAGCTGAGCCAACTGTAATTTAAACTGTACAGGGACTCGACCTGATTTTTAGGTAGTTTACATCCCATGCTGTGATAGTTAACTTTGTGTGGCAATATGGCTAAGTTTTAGGGCTCAGTTTTCAGTCAAATATATTTAGATGCTGTTGTAAAGGTAGTTTGTAGATATGATTAATATTTCTGGTTGATTTTAAAAATTATTTTCACCAAGATGGATACAACTACGCCATCAGTTGAAGACTGTAACAGAAAGGACAGATTTTCTGGAGAAGGAGGGATTTTAGAAACAAACCTTGCCTGAGAGACCGCCACCTGCCGACAGAGCTTACACTGCCAGACACTACAGCTGCTGCTAGTATCAACTTTTACAAAGTAAACTCTATGAATCGTTGTATTAGCCTTGACTCACACCAGGATCTCTACTTCCATGAATCTAACATGTCTTTTCATTCAGTTCTGGAAGTCCTTATCAGTTGCTTGACCAGTACCTGTTGTGTTTTTTGCAGGCAGGAATCTTTTATCAACTGGAGACAATTGTCACTTTGGGTGTCTTTGAAGTCCTAGAGGACATACATCTTTGGAAACTGATACTATCATCAATTTGTCTGTCTGTCTCTGTCTCTTTCTCTGTCTTCCATCCAGCTGTGATCTGTTTCTCTGAAGAACTTTTGACACATATATCAAAAAGTAAAATGTATAGATTTAAGAGTAGTTTAGAAACATAGTGAGGAATTAATTCAAATATTCTAAACAAACATTCAAATCTTCTTACTTGTGCTTACAGTGAGATAGACCATGTTAATTCAATAGAAATGAAAATTTCACACCTCAAATAATTGGTTGATCAATATGCATGCTCCAACCCCAACACACAAAAGAGTGTATTACTGTAATATCACAGAGATCAGGGCATTAATTGAAATTAAGTTTGACCTGAGGATTCTTCTTCATAATAAACTGAAATTTGCTATATGGAAACCCTATTTAGAGTAATAGCTGTGTAACATGTAGCTGAGCGAGTTAGAGGAAGTGAGTTGTTCAAACCATGTTCAGACAGGGCAAAAATTATGCTATACCCAGTGAGCCTGTCTGTTATCTGACTATGCTGCAGCCTTGGAATCTGCTCTGGGTGGGAGGGCTGCCTGATTCTAGAATTGTAAATAAACACCAATTAAGATCTTTAAAACCTCTATGATTTTGTCTTCTAACAATGGCAATACATAGAATATAGAAAGACTGCTTTTCCTTTTCTCTGTGGTTTTATCAGCTAAGCCATATCTGGAAATTCATACGTGTAAGAGATTAAATGGTTCTAAGGAGATAATATAGGGATGAAGGTTTTAAGAACATAAAAGTGGAAACAATCACACCTGGTATTATAATTGCATTGAAAAAGCCACATTGAAATCCATATGTTACTTATTTCAGTTCCTAGTTCTAGAAATAGTCTGAATAGTTAGCTCATTCATTTGTACAGTCTCACCCTGATTTCAGATGAACCTTTTATAAATGCCAAAATTGGTTTTATCTATACCTAATTTAAATGTGCTGCCGCATTGCTCAACATGATTCATGAGAATTGATTTCTCTGATAACTAATGAAAACTTAACCACATCTATTATTTGCCTGGCAATCATAGGTGCCATTCTCACCATGACACACACACACAGGTGTTACACAATCACAGATGTCTCCCAGCGAGGCCAGGCTGGAGAAGAACAGGACAGGGCATTTCTTGTTCTCGCACGAGAATTCTGAAGAGGTTACTCTTCAGATATTTAAGCATCTTTTAAAATAATTCTTCAAAAAGCTGTTTTGAGGGCTGGGGATACAGCTAAAGTGGTACTGCACCTACCTTGGAAGCACAAGACCTGAGTTTGATCCCTGGCACCACCACCAAAAAAAGGCATAATAAGGCCAGGGATTTAGCTCAGTGGCTCCGGCGCCTGTCTTGCAAGTGCAAGGACCTGGGTTCCATCCTCAGTAACCACATACCATACTGGGCATGGAGACTCACCCCAGCAGCAACCAGTACCACATACTACAGTAACGGGCATGGTGGCTCACACCTGTAATCCCAGCACTCGGGAGGCAGAGGCAGGAGGACTGTTGTGATGTGAGTTTGACGCTGAGCTCAGGGCCAGCCTGAACCACAAACGCGAGACCCTGTCTCAAACAAACAAACAAACAAACAAAAAACAACAACAACAAAAAGCAACGCGTAATATAGTGCCAATATGCAGTTGTTCACAAAAACAGTAGTTTGTGTAAATAAGGCCAAGATCTTGCCCCGAGATGGCAAATCTTTTAGAAAAGTGCCACGCTGCAATCCTAGTCCCAAACTCATTTATTGCAAAGCATCAATACTGCAATTCCACTTGGATACTGAGGAGTTAGTTTAAAAAAAAAAAAAAAAACCAACTCACACAGTAAAATCTTTTATCTTGAAAGAAAACCACAATAACACACGTGCCGAAGGTTCACCACCACTAATCTAGCCTTCACTGGTTTTCCTGTCTTTACTGGGCAGCAATTCCATGTCTCAAAATCATCTTTACGATTCGCCTGCAACAAGCAATCAGCTCCTCCTTTCCAGGTGTAATTGCCCGTGAGCATTTTCCGTGGTCATTTATCCAGGCTGAAGGATTATACACTTTCCTGCTGGCGAACTTCAGTCTTTGCTGGGAATAGAAGTGAAGTCTTGGCCAGATTCTCGGAGGAGACTGAAAACATGTGGTTCTAGAAGCAAAAGGAAACGGATGAGAAGAGAACAGTGGGAGTGACCAGCATGTTCCTCCTCTGCTCGGTCCCCCTCACCCGCCTTGCTGCTTTGCCTGTGCTCTTTTTACAGTGGATCTAACGATGGGAGCTGGGGCTTCACATCCGGGGATTCACAGTCATGGCTGTCCTTGGGTCTGTTCCAAGACACTGACTGATTTCTTCAGAGTTTAAGGAAAAGTGACCAGAAATGTACTGAAATTTTATGTCACTCTCTTCAGGATTCCTGAAATTGGAAACCAGCTCTGTAGGAAGGGTTGTAAAGAGAAAAGGAATAGAATATGAGTAGGAAATGGAGGCAGACTTGTGCGCCTTGAAAGGTCTGTCACTGGTGGAATCTGGCCATTCATTTACCTCTCTTGTCTCTTAACATAGATTCCTGAATTCATTCTTTCATGATTCAATGTTATCTTTATGCTTGCCACACACCAGAAAGTACTGTTGCGCAGTTTCCAAAGTTTTGGTGAGATCATTCTGAACTCGGTTTTTTTGCTTGGTCAGGAAGATGACATTTCAAACATGTTAGTTGATGTATTCACATAACTCTGATCTTGACTCCATAAAAAACTACTTCTTACAAATATTTGAAGACCGTTTTAATACATAAACCCAGGAATAGGCAGTAAAAACCCAATTTTAATATTTAATAATTTTTAAATTTAATAATTAGATAGTTAGATTTAATAATTTTTTTCCCATTTTCCTCTGAGTGTAGAAGAGTATTAATGACAGCATGACATCTTGGACTTTATTCTTGTGTTCTAGGAAGATAAGACTTAAATTATGCACTTATGAAGCAAGGTGGTACTTAATGTCCTGGAGAATATTTAAATATTTTATAAAAGTTCACCAATAAGTCTATTTTCTTCTCAATCAGTACCTTTTGGATTCTGCAACTGGTAAGAGTAGAGTGCAGATTGTTGAGAATGTGAGATGTTTGAACCCAAACTGGAGAGGCAAAGGAACCTCTCACCACTGACACATGCCATCCCAGAAAGTAGCAGTGTGCCTCACAACCCTGCTGGGACTGCGTGGCACAGGAAACATCTTTGAGTGATATTGGTGGTGGCAAAAGACTCTGGTTCTCCCGACGTGCCTTTGGTCTGGTGGAGACTTCATGGCACAAAGCTGGACAAGAAGAATACCTTCTGATGTCTACAGTGTAGTACAATAACTATGGTCAACAATAACTAACTGCATGTTTCAAGATAACTAGCAGAGAGTTTGAATAAGACCTGATAGATATCTGAGATGATAGCTGTGCCACTTACTCTGATTTGATCATTACACATTTTAAATGTATATTGAAATATTATATACATAAATATGTACAATTACTATGTGACAACTAAAATATATTTTAAAAACTCCAAGGCATGTGCCACAGAGGCAGTGATGGTAAGTGGCAGGCTGGCACACAGTGTGGATGCCCAGCCTTAAAGCATGACCCGGAGTTCAGCCCAAATGTTGGACAGAGCTTCAGGTATGACTGACAGGCCTGAGGTTGTTGGTGCTTAACACTGTCAGGGACAACTTGAGATTAAGTACGATAGAAGTCTGAGGTGATTTGAACTCCACTATCATTATTATTAATGTTATATTAATATATTTGCAGCATTACTGTTTTTAAATAAGGAATATATTTGAATTTGCACCAGTCGTTTTAGAAAAAGAACAAATTAATGTAGAATTAAAAAAATCTAAATGTCTTCTTCTTGTGAAATGGACCAAATTCACTCTGTGGGAAAGAAAATTATGTTTGTCAAATCTTTTGTTAACGAATGCAGTTCTCACAGTTCAGACACACGTGTGGTAGTTTTTAATAGGTCACAAAAGTACTTGTAGTAGGTAACACTTTTAAGAGCTCCCCCTTTGCATCTTTCAGTGATTTCAACAGTTGCAATAGGCCTAGAAGTCTACATTAGTATATATTTACTATAGTTTTTTTAAATTATGTATTTATTTTTTATTTTTTGGTACCTTGCACTTGCAAGTCAGGTGGTGGCACTGCTGAGCTACATCGCTGGCCCTGCTGTGGTATTAAAATAGTAGTGATTATGCAGATGCATGGCACTGGAGATCCAGCTCAGGACCTCAGGCACGTGGAGCAGGCACTCCGCCACAGAGCTGCCTCTCAGCCCCATACCAGATATTTTAGTTCTTATTAGGAAAATGTCAGCTCAAAGCCATGTACCACTTACTTCTGTCACCTGAGTTTTGCATATCCTGTAGTAGTCCCATTTGTTTATGAAACTGTGGTTTTATATTTATGTAATTCTGGTTTCATGCTTAAGCAATTCTGGTTTCTAATCTTCTGATTATTCCTTTCTTATCAGGAGGAATACAGGTATAATTTATGCCTAATTTCTTTGGCTGCTGTACTGTGAAATTTATGAGTCATGGAGACCAATTTCTTTGGAATATAATGATAATGGCAAGCTGTCTAGTGCTTGGCAGGTGTTCTCAGATGTTATTCCATTGTGAAGAATGAATACCATTAATCACACAACCATGAAATTCTCCTACTGAAGAATATTAGTAAGAAGTATAAAGCATGAACATTTCACACTTGATTAATTTTTTTCTCCTGAAGAACATATTTTTCAACCATTTAAATGCTTTTAAAATAATTATCTTTGGGAAAAGTACAATGAAGACACTTACATAAGCAATAGTAAAATAGTGCCTTATGGTCAACAACCATGTTTCTTGTGAGATTCTCCTTCTCTCAGCCCCATGACAGTTCCTTCCTTCTCTGGAATTATTTTTGCTTCTCTCCTAGGGCATGTGGACACCTCCTCATTGATAGGTACAATTGTACATTACAGTGTTCTGTGGCCAGGTGCTCAGGTTGAGGGGAAGCAGGCTAAGTACTTACTTATCAAGACACTGGGTCTATCGGGAAGTAAGATCACAATTTGGAATGATGGTGCCATGTGATTCACTGAACAGAACATTCAACTCCAGCTGGACCCAAGATGGGAAAGTGTGGCAGCAGTAATCAGCAACCTGTTCTGTTTTTATTTTGCCCCTCGTCCCCTCCTTTGGCAATGTGCTTATGAAGAAGGATCTAGCATGTCACACAAAAGCTGCTGCTTCTGCATAGGGCAGCCACAGTTCTCTTGCAAGCCGATAACATCCAAATCTGCCATAGTGGTCAGGGATGAATCCTGTCATATTACAACTTGGTCTTCATAAGAAATTTT
>PVIR01005905.1:0-69312 GCA_004026965.1 Petromus typicus
GTGGTGGCTCACGCCTGTAATCCCAGCACTCGGGAGGCAGAGGCAGGAGGATTGTGATGTGAGTTTGAGGCTGAGCTCAGGGCCAGCCTAAACCACAAAAGCGAGACCCTGTCTCAAAAAACCTAAAAAAAAAAAAAAAAGAAAAGCCCCCTTCCCCTTGGAGGAGTCATTTTCCTTTTGTCGTATTAACTAGGAACCATCCCTTGCCCTAATGTGTTGTTCTTTGTCAATTCTCTTCCTTCCCTGTGAATTTTCATTCATAAATTTATATGTCATTTTATTTGTCAAAATGAGGGTGAATGTGTTGAAGTACAAGAGTGGCACTGCCTTCTGCAGTTTGTATTTGCACTGTAAAGAGAGAAGCACAAAGTCCCTGAGTTGGGATGGAACCGATGCCTACTTGGACAGAGCCTAGAGGAGCTGCCCGACTGAGGGCCTGAGCCTCTGGCAGGAGATACACAAAGTCCGGGAGGCCAAGTGCTCCTGCTCCCCATTCACTTCCTTTACTTCATCTCTTTTGTTTCTGTTTTCACAGTAGCAAGTTTCAGAGCAGCAGTTTTACAGAGAGAAAAATGTCTCAGGAAACTTCAGTCAATTCAAAATGAATCTTGAGTTTAAATAACAAAACTAGATACGGCCAGAGCTACTTGGAATACCTGATGGATGTCGACCATGGGTTAATCTGTTTTCTAGAGACGGGAGACCTTAATGGCGGAATTGCTAAGCAGTCCATGGAGCTATGGAAGCTCTGGAAAGCCATGTTCGGAAACACTGGCAGTCTTCAGCATATAGAAAAGAGCAAAATGACTGATCAGTCCATTCTTGAAGACTTTTGGCCGGTGTAGCTACAGAGTCACTGTGGCTCGGGCTTGCTCTCCAGGGTCAGAACTTCTCCACAAGGTCATGGCATTGTATCGTCCCCTGTTTACCAATCCTTCAAAACGGTGAGAAAATGGTAGGTAAGAGGAGAAGAAGGAACTCAGTGTGTGCTCCCCAAATTGAGTGGCATCTCACAACGGCTGCCACCATGGCTGTTACACTCAAGCAGGTACACACTCCAGGATGGTTAACACCAATGATGGACCTCGAGAGAACCACATGCATCATAAGGCTGGCATATTCTTGACAGATTTTTGATACAACATAGAGATGGTTTTCAGATTCTTTCTAGATTTGAAATAATCAAATATTATTAAACACTGGTCACTACCTAGACTTGGGTCTACTAGACACTTTCACAGAAATATCTCCTTTAATTCTTTATTTAAGCCTGTCCCATAAATAAGAACAACTGAAGAGGACAGTAGTGGCAAGACTGTGATTAACTACTGACGTTAGGCTCTGCAAGTTTTGATCCAAACTCTCCTTCCTTCTAACTACGGGCTTTTGAGAAATTGCTTCTCTCTTCAAGTCCTGCTTTCTTTGAAAGATTATAATTAAAAAGGTATAATGCACTTAAGTGCATCACATGTTGCCTCTTATGCTATAAGCATATAACAACATTAGCTCTTATCCTGGTGGAGCTCTCTCCACTTAAGGACGTGATAATCTCCACTCCTTCAGTAAAACATAGTGCTGGGCGCCTTCCAGCCTGGATCACTCACTTTTGTGCCTCTGCTGGATCAATTCTGTGCAAACCAAGATCATATGTAACCATTCTTGCTATTTGTAACTGCCATTGGATGTATATAATTTAGTTATTATTTACATACATTGGAGATAACTAGTACAAAATAATTTTTCTGTAAAAATTATGATAACAGATCTGGAAAGATGGGAGAAAGACTACCTATTTCAAAAGGTAATTGAACTAATGTTGGAAAAGCAACATTATTTGTGTTCACAACATATATATATATATATATATATATGTATATATATATATATATTAGTGAACATATAAAATATTGTGTAACATAAAATATTGTGAAGCCATATATATGGCTTCACAATATTTTTAAAATTTCCTCTCAATAAAAAAAGGAAAACTGAAATGGTCAACAAGTGTTCAGAGTATATTTTGCATAAAGAACATGCAAAACATCAATCTGCAGACAAAGTCAAAGAAAAAGCCTTTTCTATACCAATAATATGGGCAAAGGAATGGAAATTCATGTTTAATCCTAAAAGAACATCTACTATATCTATTTAATGGGTGAGAGTACAGCTAAACAGAGAAAGTGTCCCCAAAAAGTCCACATCCCAATGTCTAGAACATGTAAACGTGTTACACACTGAGCATCCCTAGGCTGAGAGTAGGAATCTGAAATGCTCCAAAGTATGAAATGTTTTGAGCATCAGCACGATGGCAAATCTGAAACCTGAACTCAAGCGACGAGTCGTAGTCAAAACAGATGCAAATCACATTGCATAAAATTAACTTCGGCCTTGTGTATGAGTTGTACACGAAACAGAAATGTATTTTGCATTTACATTCGGATCTCAGCCCCAAGATACCTCATGGTTGTACATGAGGTATTCTAAATAATTATTCTAAAACAATTTTTTTAGAAGTCTACACCAAAAACACTTCTATGTCCAGGCGTTTCACTTAAGAGCTTCCAAGTTGCATCTTTTAAGGCAAAGAAAATTAAAGTTGGAGCTGCAATGAAGGTTACTAATCAAGTGACCTTGAGATGGAGGTGAAAGTAGATCACCCAGGTGGCTTCCACATAGCTTTAAAGGACCTGAAAATAGAAGGAAGTAAAGGGTGTGTCCTGTTAGGATGATGGAGCTTTGAAGGGGGTGAAATAGATGGCACCAATGAACACAGGCAAAGTTCAGCACCCCAACGGCGAAAGACAGGGCTCCAGAAGGAATGCACCCCTGAAGTTCCAAGATACCCTAGTGAGAACTGTGCTACGCGTCTGACCTGAAGAAGTGCAAGACAATCCACTCACCTGAAGACACGAAGTTTGTGGCACTTTTTATGGTAGCAGTAAGAAATTAATATAAGAAGACTAAGGACCGAGGTTTAACAATGTGTGCAAGGTCACACGAATAAACTCAACCCTAACTTCAGTACAGGTTCATTTCTACCTCTGTCTGCTTCTGTGTGAAATGTAGAAACAAAAAATAAATGTGAAAGTCATCTACTCCCTAGAATACCCAATCACATGAAAGCCAACAATGGACAGCTACTATTTTATTGCTATTTTTATTTTGAGCTTCCTTTCTCTGAATGCTTCTGTGACACTCTGTGAAGATCCTTATACATAAGACTATTCTGAGTTCTAAACTGAATCTGTAGGGATCAAAGCTCAGAGTTTGAGAAACTTACTTAGTTATGCCCAACAGCGTTAGGTCTGCGGCAGACCTCTCCCCAGCTCCACACCTGTAGGTAAAGCCTGCAGATGGCTTCATGTGCCCTACTTCCCCTGCTCCTGTCCACTTCACCCTTCAGCATCATCACAAAGCTCCCTGAAGCCACATCTCTTATAGCATTGAGAAGCGCCCCTAGCACAAAGTGCAAAGGTTTCCCTGGGGGAAGCTGGATTTCAGATGCAAGTGAGAAGACAAAGTTAAATAAAGCCTCACGCTGACAGTGAGCCTTCCCTTTGCAGAATCAGAGGGCTGAGAGCCTCATTTTGGAACACGATGTCTGCTGCTCAATGCACAGTAAATGACTTTCTTACATCCTCTTACAGGAATGGGAAACATTGAATGAATTCATCTAAGAGCCTGAACACCAAATAGAAGCTATTGGCCTCATGTTGTTAGAAGTATGAATTGTACCTTTTAATCATGAAAGTCTCCAAAGTGCCTCCTCAACTCTAAATTCTTTTTTTATCCACAGTTCTGCTTATTCCTTCAGATATCTCAAGCCTTCTTATAAGACTGAATATATTATTCATTTATAACATGGTCTTTAAAAACACTCTGTTTGATTTTTTCCCACTCATCTTAACCTTCTCTCCTGAAGTGTCACCTTCGCATTTCTGAAATCCAAGCATATGCCTAATAGGCAGACTTTAAATTTGCATCATTTCATGAGTAATTTTTTTCAAACACTAATTTTTAGTTAGGGAATCAAAACAGAACAAAAAATCCTGAACATAATTGGTACCCTTCCAAAAGTTGAAATCAATGGAATTCATTTTATTAAACTTGAATAGTTACTGTTTACAAACTAAATATGCATTTTTGCCCTTTCACTGTTGCTCAAAGTACCTCTTGGATATTTCTTGTTGAATGATATTACAATCAGGTTTCTTCCATGTCAATTTATCTATTTTAGTTGGTACACAATTTCGCATTAGCTCTGAAATCTACTCTAAAAGACAAATTCCTTTTTCTTCTGGCAAAAATACCTTTTGCTTTTCATTTAGGAAAGATAACAGAGAAGATGAAAAAGAAGCTGTGAAACCACCAATGTAGGAAAATAATTGACTTTTTTAAAGTGAGTTATTTTAATCCAAAATATACCTTAATTTTAAATACTGAGTTGCAGTCCTTTAACCAACAGGTCTTTCTTATCTAGCACTTCTTCATTTGCTTCATTAAAAGTTTTATTTCATTGTTGTGTCCTCAGCAATCCTCAGAGTGCAGACATTTATTTTCCTTAATGCTTTACCCATCTGTGTTTGCAGCGTCAATAAAAATGCTTGTTGATTTTCTCCCTCTTATCACCCCAGGCCGCACCATCCTCCCCATTCCCATCCCTATATCCTCAGCGACGGCCACTGCTTCTGGGGCTTCGCAGCCAGCACCTGTATCAACACTGGACACTTAATTTTGTTCCCTAAAAAATGACCTGCTTCCCATTCAGATTTGTGTAGTCGAGCAATAAGCTGCGAATTTGAGCTTCTGCCTATTCTTTTGATATTAAATCTTTCTCATTCTGAAAGCTGCTTTCACCAGCCTGGACATGCAGGTATGATTTTCAGTTCACAAAAATGGTGGATTTAAAAGAATTCAAGATGTGTCCATTCACCAGTTCCTTCTTGACTTTCAAATTTGAAAACTGAGCCAGAGTGACTTTTTCATAGCTGCTTCTCTCTTTCTTTCTCCTTTGGTTTATTCCACTCTGCTCATATTTCCCTTGCTTTTTCTCTCCCTTCTTCCCTCTCATTCATGAAACATCTTTACGAGCTCTTTTCACCAGGCACAATCCTAAATGCTGAAGATGTGCCACACATGTACGGCAGAGTGTCCCCTGTCCTCGTAGAACCTGCGCGCTGGTCAAGAAGACGGACATAAAGCAACAGAATTACTAAGTATTCATAATTGCAATGAACGCCCCTAAGAGAAGGACAAGATGGTGCAGGGTAAAGGGGGCTCAGCCAACCATGGCATCCAGGCGTGCTTCTGAGCAGCAGTCAGTCTCAACACAGCCAAAGGAGAGGAAGTGGAAACAGTAGCCTGGGAGAGAAAAGGACGAAAGAGGAAGCCCTGCAGCTGGAAGGCCATGGTCTTTTCTGTAGACTGAAACGAGTTTAATTCAGATTGGTAGGACGTGGCAAGAGGTGAGACCACAGGGACGAGACAGAAGTCAGTCACTAAGGGCTACAACAGTGATTGTGATTTTTAACTGAAGAACACCCGAGAGCCACCTAAAGGGTCTAATAAAGCCCTTCTGTGGAAAAAGAACAAAGCCACCGATCTATAAATACCATGAAAACACTTTAAATGGTAATGGCGCCTGTGAGATTCAATTATGCACCTGTGGAGAAGGAGCAGTGAATGTCAGTTCTCCTTCCACTACCTTTCACAGTGACCGTGTCCTTGATGTGCCCTCGCAGGGACTAGAGTACTGGGTGACTCATGCCCTGTTTGGTCAACTGCACAGGTCAATGTAGTGGGGGCAGTATTCACTATTGACTTCCCAGACCGCACCATATCAGCATATTAGCATGAAACCGAAGACTCAGATCTTTCATAAAGTCAGATTCTGAATGTTAACATACATCTGTCATTATATTTTGCTTCTTTATTCTAAAAGACTTTGAAAATGCATCACCACCTACAATGGCAGGAAGTGCCAGTTACTTTATCTGTCCCACTCACAATAGAAGGTGTCCTACTTAGGGTGGTAAATGACATGAGCCAAACGCAGTGACATCCATGGACCCCCGACAGTGGGTCTTTGTTCATCTACAAAGCCTATATAGACAAAAAAGACTTTAAAAGGGAATAAGTGCACATGTTGCAAAAAGTACAGTAAAAAACATGTGGAAAAGATCCAACTTCAGTAATAATTAAAGCAAAGAATGTTTTGCCATCACATTGGAAAAGATGAAAAATACATTGTGAACTGTGGGTCATAGTACATAAAGATTCACGTATCAGTACAGATTTTTCTCGGGCAGTTTGCTGATCAGAATAAAAACTCTCCCAACATTCATCTCTCTTGATCTGGAAAGAAACAAGGCTAAATATTTATCCTGAGGAAGTAAATATATGCTCACATTTGTACTCACAGGACAGTGTTGGTGATGCTTAGGGGAAGAGAAAATTATGTCTGTAGATACTTAAACCAGCCAAGATACATGCCTAGTAACATTTGGTTAAATAAAATATGATATAGTTATGTGATGGGGGGCACATGCTTACTCAAAATCACACTATAGAAGAATATACATTGCAAAAATGTTGATACTTAGTGAATAAAAAGCCTACAAAACAATCAGTATAATATGATGTTGCTTCACATAAAACAGAAGGAGACAGATACAGATAAATCAAAATTAAGAAGAGCCCCAGAAGCCTCTTGCAGGAGCAGGACTGTGGATGATTCATAATTTCAAGATTTTTTAGTTGACTGTATTTTCTTAAATGAACTTGGTTTGCTTGTGTAATAGACCTCTATTTAATTGTTTAATAGTGTGTGCTAACAAATATCTATCTCCAAAGCATATGGTGTCTATTCATTAGGAGTCTGCCAACCAAATTCATGATATATGTCATGTACATGGACTAAAAAGTCACGACAATTGTCAACATTATATGTAGTAATATAAATTAATGATGAGGATCGTGATGGTGATAATAAGGATGAAAAACAAGAGAGAAAAGTTAAAAGTGCATGTGTGTGTGTGTGTGTTTAAAGTTTGTGATTTTTACAAGTCTAGCATTGGGAAACAGCTTAAATCCATGAGTATTTTGTAACTGCCTCCTCATTAGTCTGTACATATGCTGTGCAAATTGAAGGGGAAAATAGGATATTGTTGTTAAAAGCACATGAATTCCAGATTGAAAATGTGAGCTTCTCAAAATAATGGTAATAACAGCTCAATACACTGGCATTTATCAACACAAATTCATTTGTAATTACTTTCCTATTTATTACCCAAGTACTTAATTCCAGATGTAAACCACTTGAGATCCTAAATTCACATTTACTCCTTAGGCTTGCAAATAAAGAAATATGAGTTTAGTGATGCTGCTGCCTGCCTGACAAGAGCAAGGTCCTGGGTTTAATTCCTGGTACTGAAAATAGACAGACAGACAGACAGACAGACAGACAAACAGACAGGTAGGTAGGTAGGTAGATAGATAGATAGATAGATAGATAGATAGATAGATAGATAAGAAATGTGTACTCTCAGTTCACAGTCTGTCTTCCCAAGTACTGCACAATATGTCCCAAATGTGGCAACTAAATCAGTGAGTCTCACGGAGGAGAGAGTAAAAAAGTACTTAGCAGTGGCCCCTATAGCTGCTGGGGAAAGTGGGTGAGATGTTGGTCCGAGGATATAGAATTTCAGTAACAGGAAGACTAAGTCCAAGAGGCCCACTGTACAAACAGTGATTTTGTAGTAAGAATGCCTGCATAGAATATTCTTGAAAGAATCCAAAGTGGTAGATGTTATGTGTTCTCAGTTCCAAAACCTGTGAAATGATACATCTTAATTAGCTAGAGTTAATTATTTCACATTCTACATATACTTCAAAAACCCAGGTTGTACACGATAAGTACACTTTTATCAGCCAATTCAAATGAAAATAAAATTCAACTGAAATAAACATAAATTGAAACTTTCTTTGCAAAGATCAAAATAATAGCTGGAATGTCCCATGAATATCCTATCATGGATTTTGATTTGAAGAGTTTCGAATTAGACGTTTCTGAAATCTATTTTGAACATTAACTTCCTCAGTTTGAAAAAGAAAACCTGTTAACAATAGCTGTCAAGCGTAAAAAAAGCTCTTCTGAATTCCAGCACAGAGAGGTTGCAGAGATGCAGGTCCAGTCACCAGGGAGAGTGGGAGAAGGGACTCAGGACACTGCTTAAACTGGCCTTGTACATTCAGGACTCTCTTAGCACGTGCAAGGTAAGGCTTTTAATGCCCCCAAAATGAACACCGTTTCTTAGATTTACATCATTTGAATCTGTCCTTCTTGAAATGAAATAATTAAATATGACATTCTTCCTTTCTCACGCTGTATTGTTGCTCAACAAAATTAATGGTAGTCCTGGGCTTTTATCTGAAATAAAGAACTCTACATTTTTCCCTCAAATTAGGAATCCATCCCATTTGGGTGTCCTTCTTTGTGACATACATTTATACATTCTCCGTTACATACACTCTATTTCTAAATACCCCTAAATTAATATTGACTAGACACCAGAAAACACTTTCTCGAGGTTTGAAATAGCAAACACACAAGGCTTAATCTCATGCATTAGCATCACAATCAAACAATTATCTCAATACACCTTAGATGCTTTCTACAAATCTTTTCAAATGTGCACTAAGTAGTTTTCATTATGCAGCTTTCAATTCACAAAATTAGGCATCATTTTGCAATGTTACCTATTGGCCCCATCTTTCTTCTTAACCACTAAAGAATAAATTCAAAACAGATCTTTGAATCATCACATTACACGAATTGTTGTGGGGAAGGAGGAAGTTGGGAGCCGTCTAGGTCTATCAGCATACATTAGAAGCATTGAAATTGAGCTGTAATACCACTCATTAACTATCTATATTTGTATATTTCCTTCCAAATCATTTTGGATAAAATGCTTCATTACAAGGTGTTATGATTGGGATTCAGACTGCCCCCCCCCAATGTCATGTGTTGAAGGTGTTTCTAGGCAGCAATGAGCATTCAAAGTTAGGTTTGAGGGAAATGACTGACTCATAAAGGCTGTACCTCATTGATGCATTAATCCATTCATGCATCTATAATTTGATGTCTCATTGGAAAATGATGGAAACTTAGAAGATGGGTCCCTTCGGAGTGGATTGGTTATGTGGAGATTATATCCCGTCCCTGTCTTGTGCTCTCTCTCCCCTTCCTACAATGAGCAGCTTTGTTCTATCACATCCTCCCATCTCCATGATGTCCTTCCTCACCACAGCCCACAGCAATGGGGCCAGCAGATCACAGGCTGTAACTCTTCTTCCTTAAGTTGGTTCATGTCAAGTATTTCATCGTGGCAAATGCAAGCTGACTCAGGCACACTGTCTGGGAGGATGTCACCAGGGCAAGAGTCTAACAAAACCCAGGACTTACATCTCAGAGAAGGACTTCAGTATAAATACTGAGAGATGAAGTTGAACACCAAAGCTTTAGCCCCCAAAGAAGGCAGTAATAGTCCTAATTAAATCTGTAAAATCATTAGCTATCAGTGTAAAATGTTAAGGTCTGCTACACTGTCACTGTGAAAGGAAGATAATTGGAGTGTAAAGCCCTCAGCACAAGGACTCACATGATAGAGTTTAAGAGACGATAGATAGATAGATAGATAGATAGATAGATAGATAGATAGATGATAGATATAGATATAGATAGATAGATATAGATACATATGATTAGTTAGCTACAATGATGATTAGTAATCTCATTTATGAGGTGAAGAATCTAAAGCTTTGGATTACTAACCTATGACTTTCTCCAAAACATTCTACCAGCCCTTGGCTAAAAATGTTTATTATATGTTTTAGTCATGTGTACGTGTGTTTTCCACATATGCTTTCATACTAAATATCTTCTTCTTTGTTATTTATAGAGAAAGTTGACATTGACTCCCTAAGGTATATGGCTTTTCTTCTGCTAATGTTCTTCCATGATATTTGTAGGCTTGTCATTTACACACTATTTTAACCATTTTGCTTGTGATGCTTTTAGTCTTCACAGCAATGGCATAGAGCTGATACCACTTCTCTCAGTAAGGTACATTGAGGGAACAGACTCCCAAAGAGCACAGCTATTTGCCAAGGTGCCACCGTCACACAGCAGAGCTCAGGAACTCCACCTTCAGAATGAATGGTCTTCCATCATTCTTCATAGCCTCTGGACAATGCTAATTAAGTGAAAGGTATAAAATAAATTAAAATAGTTTGGAAATAAATTGAGATTGGTTTTCTGTGGTTTTTACTAACACAACAAATGGACTGCTGCCAATGCTAATAATCTCTTGAGTACTGAGTATGTGCAGCAGTTGTGGTCACTGGAGAAATAAGCCAAGATTTAGACTGTAGAGGACATTTTCATCTAAGAAGCAAAGGATCATGAGACCTCTAAAGATAAGCTGTGCCAACAGTGCGCAGCATCATTAAAAGATCTAAAGTAAAATCCACCAGGAATTCCAAGA
Source organism: Petromus typicus (assembly GCA_004026965.1). Taxonomy (NCBI): domain Eukaryota; kingdom Metazoa; phylum Chordata; class Mammalia; order Rodentia; family Petromuridae; genus Petromus; species Petromus typicus. Next base: position 10,545 of record PVIR01005905.1, read on the forward strand.
GAAAAGGCGTCACTTTGGCTGAGAGCATCAGGGAATCTTACTTTGATTTTCACCAATTTAAGAATGGAGAATTCAATCAAGCCCTCATTACTCAAGAAAATAAATGCCACTCCCAGTTTGGTTAAGCACCATCAGTTCTTTTCAATTTCCTGAACTACTCAGACTAAGAAACTTTCTTGACATTGTGAATTCTCCAGTGCTAGCAAATGCAAAAACTGGCTGTTGATAGAATAAAAACATAATAAGAGTTTGTAACTCAGAGTTAAGTCCATGGATTCTCAAGTCATTAAGATAAAATACCTGTTAGTAAAAAAAAAAAAAATATGGTTGTAATCTGGTTAGTCAGAGGCTCTAACAATAGAACAGATTTTCTTCTTGTAGATTTAAGTATTCAAGCTGATGGTGAATTTGAAATTATGACCAATCTCCATTGTAACTACTCTCTTTCAAAAAGCAATGTTTCAAATACTGAACGATCCGGATAACTTCAACATCTGGCTGATGAGTGAATGGTTAAACTGTGAAGGAACCTGAGGGGCTAATGCACTGTGGGTTTGTACATAATGTGCTAATCCCAGCACAGCTGGAAAACAACAAGAAGTTTAGATTAGTGAGTCATGCTGTGTCAGGCCATTGTCCTTTCCCCTTCCCTGTCAGACTACTCAGCCTTGACAAAGACCCGTGCTCAACTTATTTTTCTTCTTCTTTCTCTTACTCTGATATTGTAAACACAATCCAGAGTCTTTGGTTCAGACCTGGCCTTCAAGACTCATTTGCAATGAATGCTTTCAATAGGAAAACCTTTCTGGGCCTCTCAGTGTTTGAACCAAGACTTGTCTCTGAAGAATCTTTTCATCCTCTGTCCTGCCATGGTCACACACTCAGTTTTGTTTTTCTTTTAATAATGATTATTATTATTATTATTACTAACAGCTGTGTTGTACTGAGTAGTTGTCATGGTTGTTTATAGATACATTATAGTGATTACCTTCTATGAAGATGACAGCAAAACCACACAGTGAGGATTCTTATGACTCCCTGCTGGGGAAATGATGAAAGTTACTAAGCTCACTAGTTGGCCAAGGTCTTGGACTACTGAGATACATCTAAGAATAAAACCCAGGTATACTGTTAGGTGTAACTCGTTTTCCTCTATTCTAGCAAAATATCTAAGATAATCAATTTTTAGGGAGAAAAGGTATATTTGGCTCAGAGTTTTGGCAATTTCAGTCCAAGTTTACTCAAATTTATTGCCTTCGGGCCTACAACAAAACAGTATGTCGCAGCAGGAGTACACAACAAAGAAAGCTACTCATCTCAGGGAGCCAGAAATCAGACAGGAAGAGAGAGAACCAGCATCCCACTGTCTCCCCGCAGGGCACACCCTCACTGCAGTCATTTCCATCCACTAGGTGTAATGTTCCTGCCACCTCCCGACAGCTGAGGACCAGGCCTTCAAATGTGGTCTCTGAAGAACTTTCAAGATGCAGAGAAATAGCTCTTTGTAAATAGAAAGCAAATCAAGAGGCCAAGAGAAGGGGAAGAGGAGGAGGAATGCGACATAAAAACATTTAAAGTCATGTACATGTACCAACTACCCACAATGAATACAGTTTTATACATCACAAACATAAACTAAACAATGATAATAATATTAATAATAACGGGGAAATGGGGAAAGGTAATCTAGGGCTGGAGGGAGGGTGATAGGTGAGCAAAGGAAAGGCAACAATCAAAGTCAAAGTGTTAAGTCCATATAACTATTCCATAGGATGAATATGAACATGTACTTCTAACATGTATTAATTTTTAAAAAGGTTAATATTTAAATACTTTTTTAAGGGAGAGAAATTGTAGCATGGAAATTACAACTTTTCTGTCTGTATACAGGAAGAGGAAAAGCAAAGCTTACATTAAAAACATACATTATTTTTAACCCCAAACTGAAATGTCTGGATTTATTAATAATCTTGATTTACACAGGTTTATATTTTAATTCAACAACTGACAGTGCCCAGCTGGATTTTGAAGCTCCGTGTGGCAAGGGTGACACTTCCATGGCTATATTCACGAATAACTTAGAAGCAGAGTGGAGCTGGGAGACCCTGGGCATCTTAACGATATTTGCTGTATGTGATACATTCATAGGGAATCGGTGGATGTACATAAAGGATACCTCAAATCAGAAAAAATATATATGTATATATATAGTGTTGTGTACACTGTATCAATCACTACTCTGATCTATTGTCAAAGAATAAATGGGGACATGTTTTTATCCCCATTGTGCGGAAAAGAAAACAGGCGTGATAAGTTAAGTGACTGACCAAAGTCATTATCACTTGTAAAAGAACCAAGAAGGGAGCCACATGTTCATGATTCTCTCATCATAAATATCATTTTTAATAATTATTTTTAATCATTTTAGTAATTAAATATCATTTTAATATCATTTTTAATAATATTGATCATGCTAAACACTAGGTGTTGACTAACCCATTTTCCAATTTAATTCTTTCAACAATCCATGATGTAGGCATTATAATTATCTACATTCTACAAGTAGGGAAGCCTACATTCTTAACAAGCAAATCAGAAGGTTAAACATAGATATTTCTGGATGTCCGATATTGCGGTCAGCAGTCTACTGAAACTATCTCACTTAAATTTTAAAGCATATTAATGAAGTAGATGTTATTACTGGCTCATCCTATCTCTTTAAAAGATGGAAAACCTGTGGGGCTTGGTGGTGCACACTGTAATCACAACACTAAGGTAGCTAAGGCAAGAGTATCACCAAGAGTTCCAGGGCAGCCTGGGATACATAGTGAGTTCAACCCCAGACTGAACATTATACTGAGAGTCTGTGGAAAAAAAGGAAGGAAAAGAAGCAAGGAAGGAAGGAGAGAAAAAAAGAAAAATAAAAGAAGAGAGAGAAAAACAGCATGCTCAGATAAAGTGAATAATGTGTAAAGCATTATAGCCTTGTCATAAGCCACACCTGTGCTTTTATATTGCAAGGAAATATGAATTCTAGGATTTTTAGCATAAGATTAAGGAGACAAAGCACACCTTCTCAACTCCTGACAAATAAGTTTAAATACTTAATTTCTGGATGGTAAAATGATCACTCACTAAAATTCTATATATATTTTTTGAGACAGGGTCTCACTTTGTAGCCCAGGCAAGCCTCAAACTCAGCCATCCTCCTGCCTCTTCCTCCTAAGTGCTGGGATTACAGGCCTGAATCATCACACCCAGCATTGTGGTATGTGGTCACCATGGGATTGAACCCTGGTTCTTGGGTTTTCAAGGCAATGCCAGAACCACTGAGCTAAATCCCGGGCCCTAAAGTTTTTTTTGTTTTTTTTAATGTGTGTTTCTGTAACATTTTCTCTCCACCAAAGTAGAGATTGGGACAACTTCTTGGGGGTAGGATGCAGAAGCTCCCAGACTGGAGCACTGTCAAAGAGCTGGAGCTAAGTGTGTGCAGAATCAGGTCCTGAACCAGAGGGAAAGGAAATAGCCATGGACAGCAAGCACACAACCAGGGCAATGCTGAGTCTGCCTGCCCACAGGGCTCGAAGCAGGGGTGTAGGCCAGGGCCCAGAGGCAGGTGGTGGGCTTTTTGATGATTTCTGTTCAGAAGTAAAATGCACCATGAATCACCATCACTGAAGACTGTAGGGTGACTTCTGAGAGACAGTAGAGAATAGAATCTTGCATAGTGTCTTAGAAAACAAAACACAACAAAAAACAAAAACAGAACTAGCTCACAAAGAAGAATGGAACTTTGGACAAAAGGCCGGTAAACTGAAAAATGATACTTTGTTGATCGAAAATATAAGTGGAAAGTCACTATTATTCCCAAATGCATTAACTGAAACATTAGATTGTGAAGATCCCAATGGATATTTGCTAGAAGTAGGATACTTTGATCAGATAAAGTTGAGAAAAACTGATTTAACAAAACTAAACCAAGTATTTACTGTCAGATTTCTCACAAATGTAAACATTGCAATAGTGAGCACCATTTTGATACTTTGAGATAGTTGCCAGCAAAACCAGTTATTCACCCATTTCTTAATGCTTAGAATTCAAAGTTTTTTTATTTCAAAAACCATTTTTGATGCTATCTTTTTGCTATGCAATTCCAATTTTGTTATTCTGTGTTCATATTTAAATGTGAACAAACTCACACTTTTTATTCATCTCTTTCTTCTGTGTGATTGATTATTTCTCTCCATGTCACCACAATATTTCTTTCCAGTTCTGTAGTTATGGAAAGTAAAACTACCTACACACATATAGGGTTTCTTTTATTTCCATTCATTTCCATTTTAAATGACTGGAGAATAAGAAAACTATGTCATCAACCAACTGTCAGAGTATGAGGAGGAGAACGCCATGAAGCCTGGCTTTTTAAAAAATGTCTAAGAACGTGAGGATCTATAGCAAAATGGCATGATAGAATAAACAAGAAGGCGGATCCTTTCTCCATCTTGCTCTTCTGTCCTAATTTGGACTGTCTCAGAGACACAAGACAGACACAGTACAAAAGGAACAGTCTGAAATACTGAGAAACATTCCTCTTAGTTGTCAGAGACAGGAGAATGGAAATGGTCCGGACCGTAGTTCAAAACCAGACATCTCTGTGTCAAGCAGCAAAAGAAGCTACAGTATTCTTCATGACATTCAAATGTCCCAATGGATATTCATGTAAGTGGAAATTTGTTCATCAGCTTTTGAGCCTTAGAACATAACTGAAATTTAAAAAGTATCACCTGCACAATTTGAAATGCTCACATTTTCGGAAGCCCACTCTGGATAAATTTACAAGGCCTTTACTATCCATTAGGATTTTCAGTCATCCCTTGGAAAATCTCAGGATTGTCCAAGTGTGGTAACCAAAGCAACACATGTGTATTAGTTGGCCCTTGGAATTGCAGAGATATGTATAATTAGACAATTTTATGTATAAGTGAAACATTTATGTTTATGTTATGTCTTCTTGTATGATCCAAATTATTGATTTATTGAAATGTACATTATTATGTTACAAATCGTAGTGAAACTGACAATGGTTTGGATAGGGTTAAGAACTACTTATGGTACAAAGAACAACAAAAATGTCAATAGAATCACCAACATTCCATGATTTTCAATGTCCTTTAGTAATTCCTGGCACCTGAGCTGCAGTTAAAACTGAACTTTCTGCATTCTGATAACTTGGAAAATTTGACTTTTTCAAGACATCAGAGCTCTGTAACCAGGGATGCATCCATCTGACACAAGTTCATTAAGTCTATACTAAGTGAGAGGAAGGAAGCAGAACCTATTTTCCTCCCCTGTAAATTTTGTCTGTGGTCAAACCAGTCCTTTAAAGACCTCATCGCAAACCAAGCTAATGAGGTGGCAACTCTTTGATTTTGCTTTTCAAGGCAGACATCGAGTCTATTTTCACTGCAACATTTAAAGTCTTGTTAAAATGTTTTTATTTTGCAAACACCTTTCCTATTTTCTTTTCCTTATATTTTTTCCTAGGAAAGTACTGTTTGTGCAAGTACTTGAAATATAGTAAATATTTTTTTATTTATAGTAGCCTGCGGGATGTAAATCTACCAGATTGCAAAGCCAAATTCCTATAAAAATTTTAAGACATTGGAGATTATTTAATAAATTATTGACAGCTATATTGTTTGAAAGTCTTGGAAGCTAAAAGTGCATTTTTAAGGAGAAAGGCTGCTGATGGGGTGTCTCTCTTGCCCTGACCATTCAGCTAGGAGACACCCGATCTACATAAATCACCTATGCTATCAAGAGGAATTCTGGAGACTTAAAGAGACAGGAGCATGGCGCCAGTCATAATGCATGTGCCACAGGTGCCCTGCTGCTCACAGACTGTGCCACACAGCCTGACAGTGCAAGTTTTCAGATATAGGGGGTTTCCGAGATCAAATTACCATAAGCATTCGATCTTTACCCACAAATAAGTAAGACATTGATACGTTTAACACATTGAAATAAAGATTGGTTCCAGCATTGTCTTGTCAAAGTATATCTGCCTCAGAAGGTTAAATATTAAAACAGTAGAGCCGCTTCCTCATTTTGGAATTAAAACAAGCCCCATGGACACCTTTGTGTTGACCAGTGCACTCTTTTTTGTATGCAGTAATACTCACAACAATTTTTCACCTGAAAAATCTGTTATCTCCCTCTGCTTTCATCTAAGAATATAAAGCCTCAGACTACAAAGACTTTTGTGCATCATCTTAAATTCTATATCCACAATGCCCAATGTAGAACAATAAATATTTAGTGAATAAGTGACCACATTTGTTATCTTATAGATCAAGAGTTTAAAGCTGAAGGGCAATTATAAAGTTATCCAGATAAATTAATTTATAGGGTTATTCAATACTGGAAATATACATTCTAAGATGGTGGTGCAATATGTTCTGAGCTAAATCATACAATGCCCAGTAGAAACTTCTAGCTTTGAGAAAGAGCTGGGGTTTCCAATGACCTCATACCTCTTGGAGGCTGATAAAAACCAGCACTCCTCCAGATGGTGAAATAATCAGTGCGTTAGATGTCAAGTGTGCAATGTGCATGGTCTCACAGCATGAGGGGATGAAATTACAAGTCAAAGGAAGAAATTGGGAGCAAAGTCACAAAGTGGTTACAACGTGAGTCGAACTACAAATAACCTATAGGACTGCAAATACTGTTTACTCACTGAGCTAATATTGATCCAATAGGCAAATGAGTCACATAGTCAGGGTTCATGGAGAGAGCACGGGCAAGGTGGGGAAGCGATGGGTCCTTGTGCTCTCATCTCCCACCTGAGTGTCTGATGCCTGCCCAACTTCTTGGGCCAGTCTAACCTCAGGTTGCTGTTGATTCCTCAGGGAGGGAGGAGGCAGGCCTGGCCACTTATCTGCATCACACAGCTCCAGCTCTGTTCTTGATATCTGTTTCTTGCTCTCACTTCCTTGACAACCCAGCTCCTCTCTGTCTGTTAATTTCTGTCTACTTAGATGTCTTCAGTACTCTCACTTGTGATCAGCTTTCACTTTAATCTCCTTAATCCTTCTGGTACTGGGAGCCAGAATTCTCAGAGGTGGATGACAGTGAGATGGAGGGAGGGTCTTCTTAGTTGATCTTAGATGCAGGGCCCAGCAAAGGAATTCTGGTTATTCACCAGAAGGCATAAAGTGTAGACAGCAGAGAAAGTTACTAGAACCTATGCAGTTAAGTTCTAGTCTCCTGTGAGCCTGACAGCACAAGGTAAATTAATTAATAAATAGATGGAAATGAGACTAAGAGAAGAAGTTGAGTTTGGGACTGATCCGTGCTACTCTGGGTAGCCAAGACTACCACCGGCATTTGCAACACTTCTATTTACACATCTCCAATAACAAAAGACTGGGAGAGAAGGGCAGATGCTGAAAATAATCCTTGAGGAATTATGTAGATGAAGAAAGGGAAGGGAAGATAAGAGTCAAGTTCTCAGGTCCAGTTATGCCATTACTGACAGGAAAGCTTGGCCCAGTCTAGTCCCAGTTGTGCGATAGGATTGCTCCCGACAATGAAGGGCAAAGAATTCCTCAAATAAGTAACCAATCTATATCTTCCCTAGTAACTCCCTTGAAAGTAGGATTTTATGCTAAGTGTGGAGAGCAATATCAATGGGGAAAATTTCATTTCTTTCTTTATTCAAATAGGGAAATGGACTCAGGTAGGAAAACTACTTTTTCCATATTTTTGTTTTTATTAGTCTGTGTTAGAAATAACTTTGCTCTATGGTTACCTGAAAAGATGCTTGGACACTGATTAGGTTGTTTAATTTGAGGGTTTAGAACACCGACACTTCTCCAGAACATTTGGGAAATATACCAGCTAACGTTATATTGTCTCTGCTTAATTTATACTTAGAGGTAAGACAGTTAGTGGTTTTAATTAATACAATGACTCTACTTTACAACACAAATTATAAGTGCAGAGAGGTTTAGCCAGAAAGGTAAATGTTTTATTATAGGGTAATGACATTTCATTATTGTTTATGGTATAAAATTCAAAGAATGACCACCAAAGAGGAAAACATCATAAATATATATATATATATATTAATAAAACAACATTTTATTAGGAGAAGATGTTATATTTAAAATCCAGACTGGGTATCCATGAGGCAGGAAGTAAAATATAATCAAAACATCACAATTTTGAACTAACTGAAGGCCAGGTAAATTACAAAACAATTTCAATGAAATGTAATTTTCACATTCTTAAGTACTTTTAATAAACACATCAGATGCTGCCTGGTGAAATTCCTTTATGTAGCAGTGCCAACTCTTTGAAGAGAGAGCAAATGCAAATGTTAGTCTAGGCAAGATCAGAGCATCATGAACTTTGAATTAATGAATTATGACTAAGTCAGCTTTTGCTATGTATTTGCAACTTCCAATACATTTATGTGAGCCTCACGGGGGAAAAAAATCAATTTTTAGTATCCTTCTCCTTCAAACTACTTCTGCTTGGGTTTCAAACACTCAAATTCTGTTTTTCTGTTGGATTTAAATCATAATTTAAAGTTTGGTGCCTTCTGAGACTGATAACAAAATATTTATCACATTTCTAGTTTGCTAATATATATTAAATTTTCTTTTAAAGTATGAACATTATGTATTAGAACTATTTAAGATTTTGATAATATCTTCATTAATCAACTAGTTAATTCTGTCTTAGTTTGCAGACTTAGGCAATAATTAGCAAACAGTAACCTAAAGTTCGCCAGGAATCTTTTTTTCTCCTGACAAATTAATTACACAGAGGATGAAACCAGAGGTGCCCTCCTGGATTTCTGGGCAACTTGCACTCTGCAAAGGAAACTGAATTACCCAACTTTCCTTCCTTACAAGTTCTATTGGAATCTGAAGATGGATAAGCCCTCCAGCCAACCACGGCACATCTGGCAGATGTTCACTCTGTGAAGACAGGGTGCTTCTCTCCAGCAAGCTTTGGCAAAGAATGACTCAGGTTCTCACAGTGATTTCATGTTCTTTGCAATCCACGGTGTTCACACCATGTCCTAAGTGATGGTCCTTTCTTTTTAAACCCTAGTCTTTGGATTGGAAATCAGAGAGCCAGAAAACTTTTAAAAAGTCCTCCCAAAATACTTGGAATTTAGATGAAGTTATCCACCCATTGAAAACAAGCCAAGAGTAGGCTCTTCCTTGAACATTCAATGTCTGAGGGCCATCCACATGGGGCTGTGGATGAACTGACCTTATAAAGTCCCATTGGGTTTAAACAAAAACCCACTCCACATATTTACTTGGTTTTGAGACAGCCACTAAGACTCATCTGTGATGTTTCTTGTGGATCCATTTTTGGCATCTCCAAAATGGAAAGCTTTCTCCGCTGGTGTAAAGATTATCCAAGAGGAGCTGCTCTTCAGACTGCCTTCTCCTTGCTGCTTTAGGTTCATTTCCTAAAAGCAGAGAAGCAGAGCCTCACTCCACAATTCAGGGTACAGTTTCAGTATTTCAGAGAAATATTGAAACAAAACCAAACATTTATCTCCACTTATCTTGAAACTGGGATAAGGTGAGTTAAGCATATGAAGGCATCATTCCTGCCATTGTTTAGAACCTGAGTAGCCAGACTACATAAAAGAATGGAAACAGAAATGTGAAGGTTATCTGGTACCTGGTGTTCTTTGAGTTCTTAGATCTGACCACACTGCAAAGGAACTCTAATGTGAGAAATTTTCATTGCATAAACCCATAACCAAATCTTTTTCCTGTTTACATCAACTTGAATGGGGACTTTCTGAATGCTATTCAGAGAAGTTTAAACTAGTAGAAATATTATGCCTGTAGGGTCCCGTTCCAAGGGCTTCTCATCTGGCATCGCATCACGGGCGGGGGTCATCACAAGGAGACGAAATGGTGGAGAAGCCTTTATTGCCAGTGCTCTCAGCCCTTATATACAGCCCCACTTCCTTGTTCCCAACCGCCCCAAACCAGCCTTATAAGGGGCGATCCTTGTCTATTTTCCCTTAATCACTGTGGCCCAGAGCTATGTACGTGCCGCCTTGTACTTCCTTTATGGAGTCGGCGTTGTTTAGCCTCAGGGGACCCCACATCTCCCCCCTTCTTCTTTAGATGCCAAAAGGCTCGACCACTGCCTGTCTTAGGTTGAGGACGATGCACTTCACTGCTTACCCATCATCGGGTGTACCAGCGGCGCCGGCGGATACCCCATCTTAGGTTGCTAGTGCTGCATCTCCTTCTTACCCATCTTTGACTACCTGGCCATCATGCTGAGCCAAATGTGGGAGGAGAGGTCTCCAGCTTCCATCGCCATGAGGGCCTGACGTACAACATGTAGCTGTCGTGAGCGGAATGCAGGGGTTATTTGCTGAGAAATTAAGGCAGGCAATAGCAAAACAGAGCATGTGGGCCAATTGGAAGGCCTCTGTGGTATTGGTCAGCGTGCCATCAAAAGAGACCATGGCCTTGCCCACGTTTGCATTGGTCATGAAGATGGAGGGGAAGAAGAGGGCGTCAATCCCCGCTGGTGGAAGAATCGATGGGTTCTGGACAAATGCCCATCTTGTCTCGCTCTCTGGGCGTGCGAACGGGACGCACAAGATGAGAAGGAACCCAAACAGGAGCATCAGCATCTGTTGGATAAACACAAACAGAGCCCCTGCTGGCCACCAGCATGGGGTCAGAGCCTTTCCACGTGCCCATTAAAATATCTTTCCACATGACCACAGGAAGGTTTGAATCTACCCATGACTTTACATGTCTATCCATTGCAGCATTTCCCGAATTATCTGTTGTCAAATAGTTGAGTGTCAAAAGCACTCGGTGGAGTTGATTAGAAGGAGACTGAGGTAAAGACAAAAACCCCCCTTGTTGCTTTTCTAAGTAGTTTTTTAAATTTTGGTTGGCCCTTTCTACAATTCCCTGTCCAGTGGGATTATAAGGAATACCAAATTTGTGTTTAATGCCCCACTCGCGAAAGAAACATTCTAGCTGTTTAGAGCTGTAGGAAGGGGCATTATCAGTCTTAATAGACCTGAAATTGGACGCCCGAGGGGCCTTCTTGTAAACAGAAAGCTGGGCAGGGAGGGGCAGTAGGCTCTAGGCGCCATCTTAGGCACACCTTTTGAAAATGCTGATCGCGCATTTCGTCTAGACCCCTCTGTTTAAGAGCTTTCAGCTTATTTCTGGTCTCTCTAACAGCCTCTTCTAAACACGCAACCTGTAGCTGCTCCTGTAGTTTCTCTATCTCTTGCTCTAGCCTATTCTCCTCTGCTTCACTGTCTAAGTCTTCATCGTCGGTGTAAGTCTGTAAATCACTCTTCCCCCCCTTGTACCGCTGTCCGGGTCTGGACCGCGAACTTCACGGAGGAGACCTCCGCGGCGCCTTCGCGATCTTTCCCTGAGTGAATGTCTCCTTCAATCTTTCCCATTTGTACTTCCAGTTTTTCCCCCTGCTCTAAATCTAAATCCTGAAGTGACTGTTGGGAGACCTACTCTTGGACATCTTGGAGGGTCCTCTCACCATCCTCGAGAGCCTCTTTCACTTTTGCCTGGTTAGTTAAAGCGCATCGCGCACCAGCCTCCAGAGGGAGAAGGCAGCCATGGGGAAAGAATCTGGGTCATCTCTAAGAGCCTTTTGGAGATCGTTTTTGACATGGTCCCAGTCAGACAACATAAGGCTTCCGCCATGCCGAAACCAAGGACTGAAACGATCGGCAGTCTCTACCAGTAGCTAGGCACTCTCTGCCTTAATTGGAGTGCCATTTTCTTGCAGGAGGAGGCAGACCTGCTGCTCCATAACCTGTCTAGAGTGGTAGGACCCCATAGAGAGACGGTCCTGAAATCAATACACCCCTACTTACTGTGCCGGCCCGGGGTGGCCCAGTGGCAAGTCCTCACAATGCCAGATCTTGGTGGAACCTCCAGCTGTTGGGTCCCGTTCCAAGGGCTTCTCATCTGGCATCGCACCACGAGCGGGGGTCATCATGAGGAGACGAAATGGTGGAGAAGCCTTTATTGCCAGTGCTCTCAGCCCTTATATACAGCCCCACTTCCTTGTTCCCAACTGCCCCAAACCAGCCTTATAGGGGGCGGTCCTTGTCTATTTTCCCTTAATCACTGTGGCCTGGAGCTATGTACGTGCCACCTTGTACTTCCTTTATGGAGTCGGCGTTGTTTAGCCTCAGAAGACCCCACAATGCGAATGCTGTAAAAATTAAAAGTTAACAAAGATGCCAAAGAAAATATCAAGGTTTGGAAGAGTCAGGGAAACTTCTCCTGCCCAGGGCTCAGTGCCCACTTCCCTCTCAAACTTCTGTGTCTAGGTCTTTTACTGTTGCAGGATATTCCCTTGCTGATTGTGGATGACTATACATATAAAGCAGATATGTGCTTTAAAGACACTGAATTACGAGAGCTATCTCATTGGAAGACAAAGCATTGAAATCAAGTTAGATGATGGAGATAATTAAGTAAGAGGAGTTAGGAGTCAAATGTTTTTTAACGAATAGATTTAAATCTGACGTATGTCCTCTACCTCACCAGAGTCCCTGTTCTTCACCATCTTCCTTATTGGTCATTTCTGTCTTGGCCACATAAGCAACACCATGTGGCTTGCATATCAATGGTATTAAAATTAATGTCCTGCAAGTGACAATGGAAGTGAATATTTTTATATGATATTTTGTGCTGGTAACTGTTTTTAAACAAAAGCACAATAAAAAATAATGGTTCCATGCATATACCTGTTTATGGCAGCATGATTTATAATAGCTAATAGACAAAAGAGTAAAAGAAAATGTGATGTATTTATATGTGCATAGATCAATGTACATATATATGCAGAGAGAGAGTATGTGTACACACTTAAGGAAAAAATTGTATGAATATTTAAGTACTAAATTTATTGAGACATCATGAGATTAATGCAAGTTCCCTTTGCCCTCTTCCAATACAAAAGGTGCTCAAAGTGTTGCCATGAACTTCCAGACGTTTATTAGTACTGTGAACTGCTGCTTGGGTAACCTTGATCATTGAGATCGCTGCATATGCATTTTCAGTTTCTTCTCTAAAGGCCAACAGTGTAGAGAGGTTTCTGAAATATACGACATTCTCTGGGGTCCCCTAGAAGAAGGTAACACCATCTGCTGAAAAAACATTACATTGTTTTTCTTTTCCTGAAGTGTGTGTACATTTTTAATATGTTTTGGAGATATAGATTTCTATAAAGAAGAAAGAAATAATGTAATTTGCAGGGAAACTAATGGAACTTAAGACTATAATCTTACGAGGAGTAAGTCAGATGCAAAGAATTAAATACTGTATAGTTCTACTCTATAGTACAAACCTAAATAATGCATAAATAAATGGGCAAATTAGCAGAGACATGGTAAAAGTAAAATGGTAGACTGGACTTGAGGGAGAGGATGGGATGGGCATGCTAAGAAGGATAAGGGTTCCGGAATAATTAAGGTTTTTTGTTTTGTTTTTTTTACATGCACACCTCATTTCTCCGAAACAAACATAACTGTTACGTATCACAACATACACCAGTACAAAATAATAATGTTTTCAACACAAAGCTGGTAAAGACACAAAAATATTATAATTCAAACGTGCCCTCCCTCATGGAGGCACCCAGTTTTGGAAAAAAAATAATTCGGTAAAGTACTGTATCAGTAATCCTCAGTGAATGAGAGATAAAACTGGATCGATGTTTCTCGACAATTCCCAAAGCTATGGCTCTAAGTTAGTATCTTCTCTCCGAGGTATCATAATGCATGTTCCTACGTTACATGAAATATGGCTGTGACACATTTGTAAATGAGTGATGAAGTCTTCGATATTCAGTTATTATTAATTATGTATCTCAAAACTGCCTTAAACCACGAAGCCATCAACACATCTGCCTAAAAATTTTCACTTCGTTAGAGAAATTAAATGTCCTCCCCCAAGTTTCAAAACCAGTTTTTGAAAAAAATTAGATTTGAACTATGTATCATCTCTTTCTAGGCACTGAAGATTGCCTTACAGGCCAGGCAAGGAAAATTCAAAATTCTTCATGGAACTACTCACACTAAAGTTATTACATTTCTGTCCAAAAAAGTATTTTCCCAACATGATATTTTCTCCCTCTCCTATTGTTTTCTGTTTGCCCTGACCTGAGAATCCTGTCCTATCTCCTGAGAGAACAAACCTGCTATGTTCATATCTTATAGATAAATTTGGCAAAAGTAAAAGTGCTTGTGAAATAATTACAGAATGCAATTAGTGACAAAAACCATACTACATTATCAATATTTTTATAAATGAGATTTCTAATTTTCCATTACAGGAATATATCATAATTAACCATTTTCCTACTGTTAAATATCATTTTAAGAGTTTTATTCAATATTGAAATGAGTAGTTTTTGTGTTGGTTTTGGTTTTTTGTTTTGATTCTTATTTTTTCCTATAACCCTGCTCCCCACAACCAAAGAAGAGAAAGAAACAATTTGATGTTTTTTTGTCTTGAGATAAAGTTTATCACACATTTCAGGCTGACTTTGAACTCACTCTACAGCCCAGGATGGCTTGAAACTTTGGTGATCCTCTCACTTCATCTCCCCAAGTACTGGAATTACAGATAGTCCCCAGAAATGAGTGTTCTTATAAAGAATGGCTTACTTTAGATAGATTTTAAGTGTGGTAATATGCCAATGGGTGAAACTTTCTTAAAGATAAATTCCACACTGGAGGTGCATCAAACATTGAATACCACTTGATTTGAGTACGGAAAAGACACAGGGGAAATGCAGTAAAATCAAGGACTCATTGGAATCGGGCTGCACACTCTAAGGAAGTTTCTTTGGGAAACGTGCTTGTGTGGAGAGAAGCAGGCTATGTGATGCCCCTCAAAAGTATGGCTGACCAAATGTCCAGGTGTTTGGGGCACTGCACTTGCTAAGGGAAGTCCAGTCCCCCACCCCTGCATCTCCTCCTCCTGTCCTGAAGGGCTTCATTCTGGCAGGGAGCAGAAGTAGACTTAGATACTCCCACTAACAGCAGTTTTAATAAGGCAGGACTCCTTCCTAACAAGCATGACATTTGCTGAACTGGGGAAATACACACGTCAGAATCTTTTATTTTCTGCCAGTACCAATTCAGAAGCAAGAGAGCAGAATGCCTGTTCTTCTTGATAGACATACAGAGATTTTATAAGGGCAATAAGGGGGACACTGTGCACCCATTTGAACCCCAGAGAATTATGTAACTTTATCCCCCTTTGTTTTTTGCTTAGAAGAAACAAGAGATGCCTTCCATTACCTCCCACACAAGGCCACCTCCCGTATCCCCTGAGATGTTCGCAATGACACAGAGGCTGGTGTTAATGTGCCTAGGTTTATGGTTTAGAAAATGAGGGCAATTTTACTTGATGGTTCCCTTAGGATTTCCAAAAATACCATCTTCATAAGCATGCTTGAAATAATAGACCATTGGTTTCAAGAGCATTCCTATCCAGGACCAACTACAGAATTTGTAGAGCCTAATGTAAACAAAAATTTGAAACCTATTGCTCAAAAAGTATTAAGAATTTCAGAGTAGCATCAGGATGGTATTATATCAAGCTTGGGGCTCTTCTGGGCTTGGAACCCATTATGACCATAGGAGTCCCAGATCAGAAAGACAAAGTGCATTCCTGCCTTCATTTGAGGAGTCTTCTAGAACAAATGGCCTTTTGAGCTAAAGATATTTTAAAATGCAAGTCTCTAAGGATGGGTTAATTTCATTAAGATTAAATAATATGTTATTTATTTTAATATTTTAAACCCTTCTAATATGAAATTGCAAAAAGTAAGTATTTCTGACCTACAAATGGCAATTTTGTGTAGTGCTAACAAAATGCAGCAATTATCCCGCACACAGATGTGTCTTGGGCATTGTCATCCTTGGTGTCACTACACCCAATCATGGAGAAGGTGACTGTAGTGGCTGCCACCCCAGGGCTCCTTCTGTGTTTGCTCTTCATGCTGATGCGACTTTCACTTCTACACGTGGATGTGCTCCTAAGAGTAAGTCTATGCATTGTAGTAGACCTTTGGAAAACTCACAAACTTAGTTTTAGCACACTTATGCTTCCATAAATTATTTTTCCTTCCAAGCTTTTGTTAGAATATA
Source organism: Petromus typicus (assembly GCA_004026965.1). Classification (NCBI taxonomy): domain Eukaryota; kingdom Metazoa; phylum Chordata; class Mammalia; order Rodentia; family Petromuridae; genus Petromus; species Petromus typicus. Next base: position 26,764 of record PVIR01005905.1, read on the forward strand.
GGTAGACAGACAATTATTACAACTCTGTACTGTTAGGGCAGTTTTGGGTTTTTGCTCATTTTTTGCAGATTGACATATTGTGCAGATTTATATATCTCTACTGTCTTTAAAGCTAGATTCCTAAAGGTTACAAAATATTTCATCATATGCAATTTCCCATAATTTATTCAGCAATTTCTGTATTCTTGATCATTATTTTCTAAACTGGAACTGGATAGGAACCTTATTCTACTGGAATTTCCTTTGCACATCATGGATTACTTCTCTAGGATAAATTTTTATGTATAAAATGACTGAAAGAAACTGAACTTTTAGCCAGGCACAGCTGTGCAAGTCCATAACTCCAGCACTGTTGGCTGAGGCAGGAGGATTGCAAATTTGAGTCCAACCTGAGCAGTCTAGTGACTTAGTGAGACTTTATCCAAAATAATGCAGAAAAGAGCTGGGATGTAGCTTAGTGCGGAGGTGTGAAGGCCCTGGGTTTGTTCAATCCCAGGAGGGGGAAAAAAAACTTCTTAGAGGGCTGTCATTGCCTTCCAGAAAGGTCAGACAGACTGCAATTTTAGGAGTGAAACCAGCGACACTTTTCTCCACAGCCTTGCAGCCTACCCCACTGTGCGGCACTGAGTGCTTCCTGTGATTTTCTTCTTTTTAAATACACAATTAGCGTGAGAACATTTTCTCAGTGCAGAGACAGCAACATTGCAGAGGAAGCTATGACAACTCTCCTCTGTCTCCTACCCACGCGCCTGCCACATTCACCCTCACCTGCACAGGAGTACAGCACCAGATTCACAGATACTAGTCCATGCACAGGCTCACGTGTTTCCCACTCAGTTACAATCCCACACACGTCCACAGACACACATCTCACCACTCACTCTGTACTGCAGTATTTTTTATTCCTTTTATATTGTCACTAAAACTGAGCTTGCGTCATTCTTTTGAATGACTCGGCATTCTGTAATGTCAGTTGTGTGTAACTTGCCTTCCTGACTCTTTTGACATAATCTCACGTATTCATTTGTGACGGATGACTGTCGTTGTTAATTTGGCCCTTCTCTGCAGTCAGAAGGGACACGCAAAGACCTTTGTGCATTGTGTTCCAGCCGATTCCCCAGAAGTGAGCAGACAGCACTTCCTGAAACAAATGAGGAAATGAAGGCAAAGGTGATAGGAATGTAGATCTTAGAAACCTGATTTTTATGACCATTGTAGAAAGAGGGAAATAATTTCATAGAAGCCTTATTATCAGAACTGATAGTTTCTTTGATTACTTGGTCAGTTAATGTGAAAAAAAAGGCTGGTCATATAAATATCTAAACAAATATATATAAGGTACACAATGTATCTTACAAACAAATATAAATGCACAAATTTAAATAAATATGAAAATAATATATGTCAAATATGAGCAATATCTTGATTAGGGTGTGTCCTCTGTTGCTCTAACAGAGACCACAAAATGCAGTGCACTGGTTCCCACAGAAGTTGACTTCGCCTGAAGAAATTTAGAAATTCAGACTTTGCTCTGAGGCTGTAGTCCAGCTAGGAGTCTTGGTTTCTGTTATTAAAGGAAGAAACAGAGAATACTTACTCACGGACAGTCCATGGCCTCTGCACTAAGAACTTTAACATTTCAAAAGCTGCTTAACATAAATCCACAAATTTCCCACTTTTAGTACAGAAGAAAGGCCTTACACATGGCTCTGCCAAGCAGAATTCCTCATTTTCTTCCAGATAAAAATATAATTGTGAAGTAGAAAGAGCACCCTCAAAGGGAAAGGGGAACTGACTTGGGGCAGAGGCAAACAAAGAATGCACAGAAAAATTCTGATGGTAAAAAGCAAAAAACGGAAACCAAATTTAGGTATGAGGGGGTGGGGACTGAAGGGAGGCCAAGGGAATAGGAAACACTAAGAATCAAGATATGTCATGTACAGGTACAATTTCCCAATGAGGAATGTGATAATAATGGATTCCTAAAATGTACCTATAAACTCAACATATTTTAAAAATACAATGCATAATGTCCAGCTCTAGTCCTCTGCAAATGCTACAAGACCTTCAAGTTTGAGTATAGTCTGAGTTCAGTCATGGAGTTTTATGGTATCTTCACTGTTTTCACATCTGTTGCCCTTAATTTGATAAGATTTTTTGACTTTTATATTTTTCCAAAAGTACATTAGATTTTTGTCTCTATAGAGATAATTATCTTTTCACACTCATAAATTGTTTGCATAATTAGGTTATATAATTATAACAAAGAAAATAACCATTAACAAATTTAAGCACAAATAAATTAACACGTAGTGAATGCAGAATTTATCAGACATGTTCAGGACCAGTTCATTAGTCAAGTGTATTTAGGTGCAGATATAGGCAGTTGGGAATGAGAGTCCATGAATCCAGCATGGAGACTGAATGGAGGTCAATTTACAGAGCTTTCACTGTGCTTCAAATGCAAATCATTCCCTCTCCAACATGTAAGCTATAATATTCTCCAACCATTGCACAACCGTCCCAGACTGTGTGAGACAGGGAAGCATCAACTTGCTCTTTCCTCCTCCAAGGTTGCTTCTCACACTTGAAATCTCTTTGCAATTTCGCTGTTATTAAGTATACACCATAATGTGCAATAGATCTCTCAAACTTACTGCTAAAATTCTATATCTCTTGATCACAGCATCCCCACTCTCCTAGTCTAAACCCTGGCTATCATCATTCTAATCTCTGCTTTGTGAGTCCAACAGTTCAATTATATGGCATAATATAAACCCAGAGTCACTGAGACTTAAAGTCACAAACTCCTCTTTTTAATCACATTGCCCCACAAACCACAAACAAACAACCTTATCTAGCTAGGGCTCAGCTAGAAAGACAGAGATGGCTTCCCATCCAGGAGGAAAAGGGGCCAGCTGCTAATCATTGGCCTGTTCTACACGTGTGTTCAACATTATACTTCTCTACAAGACTGCCAAACAGTTTTTCCTGCCAATGACTTTTTGCTACATGTACTGACATTAGAACGTTACATGAAATAGAATAGAAATCCATTTAAATAGCTTTTACATAGAAAAAATGACAGGACTTTCCAATTTACTGTTCATATAAAATAGTCGAATAATTTGAAACAGCATCCAGCATTGGACACACTCTAGCATTTCCAGAAGTGTATGACTGCCCTCTCATCTCCTTGGATCAATAGGTCACCATCTCATCTCCCCCCAACCTCTGCTGAGGAAGAGCACACTGCTCATGTAATGCTGTTCTAAGAGGATTTATCACTAAATAATTGAACAGCATTGATCTTAAAATTGAATTACCAGATCCAGGACATTTCTTTTATGTTAACAAAGAGTGACTGATTCCTCTCAAAAGCCAGCATGTTTATCTATTAAATACTTAGGGATTCTTGGCTTATCTAAGCTTTTTTATATGCATTGAAAATTAAGATATGACTATTTAAGTCTTTTTTCAAGTTTTGGTTTTATGTTTGATAGCTAATAATTTCAGGCAATTGACTGGTTTATTACTGTCTGCTGATATTAGAGTGTCTCCTCTCTAAAGAATGTAAGTGTTATTTTTCCTAATGGATTAATATCTCTAAAAATCTCTGCAACATTATGCTCATGTTTACAAATATAGTAATTGCTGATGAACTTGAAATATGGTAATAACCTGCTATTTTCTTGGGATGAAGAAATGTGTTTATATAGTCATCAAAAACTTATGGAGACCCTACTGTGTGCCAGAAGTATCTTGGGAGCCAAGGATACAGAGAGACAGAGTCTATATATGTCCTTCTGGACTATCCGTCCAGACTGGAAAACATACAGGCAACTTAGCATAGAGAAATAAAAAGGGTAAGAATGCACACTTGGGACACCTAAATGCAATGTATTTATGCGAATATTTAGAAAGCCTGCAGAGATGCCCTTTGACTGTCTCTCCACAGTCACATAGGAATTGTGACTGTTATCTTAAAACCAGAATACATTTTCAAATTACCTTCCAGAGGGTACTTTAAACCTTTCTTAAAAGACATTCATGGACTGAAATATATTTCCTGAAAGACACTCATGGGCTGCCTCAAACACGAGTGAGAAAGTTTTCAACAGTGGCTCAAAGTGGGGAACAGCCAACCACCATGGACCACATGCCAAATCTTGCCACCATCTCTTTGCTTGTAGGCAAACAGCTTAGAACGTATATGTATTCATCAATCCGTACATAAATACCTGCTGAAATGCTACTGTACTTGTTCATTTGTAGAGTTTATTATCATTTATTCCTTGCACTTCAATGGCAGCATTGAGGAGTTTCAACAAATACTATATGTTCTGCAGGTCCAGCATGTTTCTGTGTGTAGCTAGTTTTTTTAGACAGGCTCTCACTGTGTGGTTCAGGCTAGCTATAAACTCATTATAGAGCCTAGACTGGCTTCAGACTTGCAGAAATCATCCTGCCTCAGGCTCCTGAGTCCTGGGATTACAAATATGCACCACGGCTGGCTAAATATTTATGATCTGGCACTTAATCAAAATTTTGACAGCTCTGGCTTAGAGAATGCACTGATTTTCAAGATCATAGTAGAAAAAAAAGTGAGGGAATGTGGAATATTAGCACTCCTAGTGACCAAACGTCAATCTGCAGGTCCCTCATTCTATTGTCCCTCTGTAGCACTTTTTTAGTAGTTCCCAGAAAGATGGAATCTGTGGTGAACCATCACAGCCTTGATTCATATTTAGCAAAGTCTAAGGCATGGAAAGTTCCAGAGCATCCTTGGAGGCCCCAGGATTAATTTTAGACACAGAAGCTCCCTGGTCTCCTTCATCTGTTCTCCATCATTTTCTTGCATAGACTTCACCCACCTGGCGCACTCGTCAGCCTCCTGAGTGTGGGAGGAAGACTGAAGGAATGGGTGAGTGTTAGGGTTCGGATCCCCCACCCCAAAGGTCATTGGGTTGGAGGCTCAGTCTCCCATCCAGCAACATTCAGAGATGGGACCGAAGGATCAGAAACCATGAGCCAAAATGAATTGTAGCTCCTTTGTTGTTCTCAAGTGTTTGGTCACAGCATGAAAAGCTGACCAGGACACTGGGTCTTTCTCGGGAAAAGGACTGACATGAATGGAGGAAGGCACTGGCTTTAGGTACAAGATGTGAAAGTAGGTAAGGGAACACCGAAACACTCAGTAATATTCATCAACCACATGACAATGCCATAGTTTCATAGACCAAAATTAATACCTAATCATCCAGAGTGAAAATATAGTGTATTTTTTTTCCAAAAAACTAAATGAATAATCTTGATTTTCCTCTCCTCTCATATTTCAATATGACTAACCATGGCACTATTACTGGCCCAGTCTTTCAAAAATTTTTATTTTGTTCGACATTAATTCGATCTTTAAGATATTATATTAACATATCAATCTAGATTATTGAGAATATGGGTCTGCTTTTTGATCACTGGAATAAAATACCTAAAGCCAAGCATGGTGGTACACTCCTATAATCCCAGCACTCTAGGAGACCAAAGTAGGAGCATCTTAATGAGCTTGAGACAGGCCTAAGTAATGTAATTAACTTGGGAAGACTGTTTCAAAATTTTAAAAAGCAGATAGATAGATAGATAGATAGAGATGATAGATAGATAGATGATAGATATATAGAGAGAGAGATGTATTGGATAATTATATATAAAATATATTAAAAAGTAGATAGATAGATAGATAGATAGATAGATAGATAGATAGATATGGCTTAGAATATAGCTCCTTGTGAAGGCTCTGGATTCAATATACAATACCAATAATAATAATAGTAATCTGAAATGATTAGCTTGCAAAGAAGAATTAGGGCTCCCAGTTTTGAGAGCACAGTCCAAGATCAGGTGACCCTACCACTTTGGCCTCTGTGCCCAAGCTGATAGCAAATGGCAGTGGGGGTGAGTGGGGCAAAACTGCTTATGCCAGGATCCGGGAGGCAAAAAGAAAGAAAAGCCACCATCTTTGAAGATATGCTGCCCCCATGACTTGAGGATCTTCTAGGCCGCCTCCTCAAGAGCCCAGTGACACCACCCTGAGGAACAGATTTGTGACACAGGGACTTTGGGAGGATGCCTATCCAAACCATAGCACTGAGCTCTTTAGTGTCCCCTTAACGTCCTGTGCCGGCACAAGGTCATCAGTCTTGTCCCTTGGCCTGGCTGCTGCCCCTGACCCTTGTCTGAAGTTTTCATAAGAACATAGCAACTCAGGTGAGGAATAAGCAAAGAGAGCTTGATCCCAGAGCACTTGAAAGTCTGAAGAGAACTCTAGCAATTTATAGAAAACCGAGGCCCATAATATGTGGCATTTTTATAACATAGAAGCAAAATTCTCCCAGGGTTAAAGATCCATCTATATGATGTGAATGGGAAGATTCAAGCCTTCATCTGTTACATTATAATAGGTGCCCCGAATGCACCTCTCTCAAGGTTATGGACAAAGTAAAATGAACGTACTATAAAACTGTCACAACGGGGCAACTCCTGGAATGTGTTAGTACAGCCACAACCAAGCCACGAACGCCAACCTGAGAAAATGCTCCACAGTATTTGTGGGAGGCCAGGCAGTGACAGACTCAGTGTGATTTAGAAATTCATTACAGATCCAAATCTCTAAAATGCTGAATACAATATTTTCTATATCAAGCCCTGGCAGTAGCGAAGGTAGATCTGAAGAAATGACCAGGAAGGACCTTATTCAATTCACTGGATATCCATCAAACCCCCCACCATATGCAAAGAACTAAGTCAAAGCATGTTAAGCTCTTACCTTTCTGGAGGCCATTTTAAGACCGTAATGGGTATATTTATTCATGACTCACAAGGACCATATACAGAGTGTGAACTAATAAGTCAGTTGATGTGTGAAAAACCAAGGGAACTGAAATGTTAAACTCTCCCAGAGTCACAAGTCACAGAGCTAATAAGGGGTGAGCCTGGAAGTCCAACACTGAATGAAATGTGGCTATAAACCAAGATAAACAAGACACTGCAGAATTATTTATATATGCATTTGCACAGTCTAACTTCCTATATGATGATCATGAGTCACTTTACCTAGTTTTTGGAAGAATATCCTTGCTATTAAACACAGGGTCATCGGGCTACTATCAGCAGTCCCCAGTCCTAAAATCTTGAATCCAGAAGGACCATTAGTCCATCTCGCTCCAGCTCATTCCCTCATTACACCGCTGAAAAGTCTGGGGCATCAAGAGATCACGGCTTGGTAGAGTCATAGATGATCATCAATCTCCGACCTGTCTCAAAAACAAGGATCGAGCAGCCAAGAGTGGTGTTTTTTTTTTTAAAGTTAATTAAAAACAAAAGACTGTGGAAGGAGAATGTGATCATTAAGAAAGAAACTTGTTTATTACCAGGAGCCAAAACTTTGGAAGAGTGATTAAAGTCTTCTGCCTCGGCAAAGCAGAATTGTGCCCTAGATATTTGGATGCAGCTGTGCACGTATTTCAGGTTAACATTTGCCCTCAAATCTTCCTTCAGTTTCCTGTGACAGTGAAGCAGCTAAAAGGCGCACTGGAAACAGTCTACTTTCAGGTTCTTTTTCGGGAGATAATACCCTGCCAGTTAGAAGTCAATTTCTTCACCTATTTGCTATTACTTAGACCTCCCTGGAAATTTCCTGCTTTTACACATTGTATAATCACGGGACGGAGATGTGTAGTGAAAGAAGATTAACTTTATCTTCACTTTCTTAAATATTTTTCCTCAGTAAATTCCATATGGATAAAAAAATCACACTTTTTGAGTCCAAAGGAGCACTAGAAAGTCAGAGATGATTCTGTTCATCTGTCCACATGCAAGTTCTCATTCATCTTGTCCCATCAGTCGCTAAGACCAGGAGGTCAGCTTTGCTACAACCTAAATCTTTGGAAGGAGACACACAAATGGTAACATGCTTGTGACTCAAAAAGATTTTGATCCTAAAATCAGAGAAGGAATATTCTGCCCATGTTCCTCCATGCAGTGGTTCTAAGCTGGGGGAGCCCATCTTCTAAGGAGCATATGGGAAATCTGGAGGAGCATTTTATTATCACATAATTTAGAGGTACTAATAGCATTTCATGGGCCAAGCATGCTAAATGTTTCCAGAAGCACTGGAAAATCCTGGCCTCATGATAAGTTGCTGCACATTTTACTTAACTTTTGAATGAATCTTTTTAGCTTAGGGATGACAGATTTTTGAATAATTTGAATACAAAGGGGAACTTGATAATAATATTATAATCAATGAAATATATAATGCTTGCTTAGAGAATGGTGATCCTATACAATGATAATAGAGCTGAAAAGCTCCTATCATTTACTAGCATTGTAGCACAAAACATCACTCAAGTGTTTGTGGTGGCAGAGGTATAGCCAACTTTCCTGGACTGCAGTTCTAGGAGAGTAGAGCAATATAATTATGTACAGTCCATAATGTTTGCTGATTAGTGATTCTGTTCATTGTGTATGCACTTACTGTACTCTACTTTTTCTCTGTGTAGACTCCTACTTAATTTGTAAAGCTTACTTTTTTGTAAAACAGTACACTGTGCTGTCAGCCTTAGTTTCTTCCACCTTGTGTTTATCGTATCTCCTGATTGTGTCAAGAGGTCACATTGTGTGTTCAACCTAAAATACTTAGGTTTATGTCAGTACAGCCTGTGAGGTCTGAGAAGCACCCAAATTGGCAGTAGCATTTCACAGAAGGCTGTAACAGTAAATATTCCAGGAATTCAATTGCCATGTAAACCAAGGGGAATTTTTCTCTTAATTTTATTAAAGCGTTATTCACTTGGATAGGAACATTACTAAGATTTTTCTATCCAACATTTTAAAAAGGTATGTTCAAATGACCAATAGCACTTAGGGTAGTGAAGTGGCTTATCACCCAGTCAGTACAGACCGCACTTGTATTTATGTAGACATGTAGGTACAAGCACAGACTTGCCTTAAAATTTATGAACACACACACACACACACACCCTTAAGGTGTGATCTGCAGATAAAGTGAATGCTAATTTTTCACATTTTTATCAGTACATATTTGCAGTGTGAAGTGCTTCCCTTCCTTCTGTAGTTGGTACATGTTTATAGCTCATCTTCCTCCCATTTCCCCCACTTTTTACCTCTCGCCCTCTCCATCTATCTCTTGATCCATTTCCCATTTCAGAAATAGCTACATCCCTACTTCCTATGATCTATCTTTATTTTGCTATTTATTTATAATTTGGGTTTTTCATATTAAAGAAGCCATGTGACATTTAAATTTGTACATCTGATTTATTTTACTTAATATTAAACTCTTCAGGTACATTCATTTTCCTACAAATGACTCAATTTTGTCTTTATGGCAGGGTAGTACTCTCTTGTGTGTAAATACTACACTTTTCTATTTTTCTTCCAATTTTAGTATATGTGCTGCCAAAACGAGCACACTTTCCTATTTTTCATAATGTACTCAAGACATGACATAAAATCAGGATCAGAGTAGGCATTCAGTAAAGATTTTACTGATTAATTAAATAATATCAGACTATCAATCTGAAAATATTCAAGAAGAAGAAAAGCACTTGACAATGAATTTGTAGAACTCATTTAAGTACCGGGAATGAGAGGAGTGTGTAGGAAGGAGACATTGGCAAATATGGTTCTATGGTCATTTCTTACTTCATCATCCTTGGAAAATGTCACACATTAACTTCTAGAGTGCACCAAGAGGAAAGCTCCTGTTACAGACTGAAAAGACCCTGAAGGTAATCCCAACATATTATTTTATAATGCATAGTTAAGACAGGGACTATCCCCCCAAAAATCCTGTTTCATGATTGTGTTCTTTCCAATTATTCACTTTATTTTCTGGATTGTTGTAAAATTAATAATTAAGATTACAGTGGTAGTGAGAGATTAATAATCAATAGATGAAAATATTAACTTGTTTCTATCTACATGGCTTTTCAGAACATAATTTGGAATTGGAAAGCAGTTTACATCTGTTAGTAGTAATTAAGACAGAAATAAGTAATTTCTAAAATGGCTTCCTTTGTCTTTGAAGAAGTCAGAAAATAAATTATGCATAAAATAATTAGTCAAGACAGGAAATGGGAAGCCACATGGAGAGTGAATTCCATGAGGAATAAAACAGGAGCTTTCTAAAGGAACTTCAGTGGTATAGGACAGGAATAAGAGCACGTCAGTGCAGCCGCGGCAGAAAGAAGGGACAGAAAAGCAAGAAAAAGAGGTGGAGAGCAGAGAACCCAGGAATGGGCTCCGAGGAGCTGTTCCTAAGGCCCTCAGCCTTTTGTCTGTGATAAGGACCAATTTTCTAAGACTTCCGGGATGATCTCATACATAGTCAGGAAGGCATGTTTGAGTGAGAGATCAGAGGAGTAGACAGACACGAAGAGGATGGAGGAAAATCAGGAAAAGTTTGTCTTGATGGCTTAATTATGACTCTCCCATTTTCCACATTCTGCTTACTTTTACCTAACTAAAGTTTTTCGGTGAGTTTAATCATTTCCCTTTATCGCTTTATTACAATCAGGTGAATGTGGGCGCTTAAAGGATAAGCTGATGAAAATAACAGAGACAAAATATAGCTTATTTTAATATGAAAATGATGTTCTTGTTTGGGATGCATTCTTTGGGAGTAATCTTGATTATGTTTCTTTGGTGATACATTAAATACTTATGAAGGGGAAGAACAGATCTATATTTGTATAACACAATTTGGGAAAAGGTGTGTCACGAAATTAGTATTTCTTCACATGATTGATGGGTGGAATGGCTGAAATCCCTACCCTCAGCAATCAGTTATTTACCCTTTCCCAGAAGGTTCCTGTAGAAAGGAGTAATTATATGTAATCAAATTTAATTATGTTAAGTAGAAAGAGATGTGATATCTTTGCCAATTACATTTGCGAGTTGCTTTCCTGGCCTTTGTGGGTATGTCAGCAAGAATCGCTGCGGCGTAGGAGACCTTGGTCGAGGACCATTTCCCAGATGAAGGAAGACAAGATGGTCTCCTAAGTCAAAGGTGAGCCTGACAAGAACTGTCCCGAGGCCTCCAGGACCTGTTTTCTTTTCTTTTTTTTTTAATTGAAATCTTTATTGGTACATTACATATATGCATCATGATTGCACTCCATAATGGAGATTTGTGCCAGTATAAGACACAACTTAATTCTCATTTTTTCCCATAGCCCTACCAACCCTACCACTTTTTTTTTCTTTTTTGTTATAATCTCATTATTTTTCTTCCTTCATCCTATTTTACTTTGAGTATTTTCTATTTCACAATATATAACATACAATTCTAGGACTCATCTACGTCTTTATTTTCTCATACCAGAGAAAAGATGAGATATGTACCTATCTGTGCCCTATTTATTTCACTTATGAGGATATCCTCAAGGTATGTCCATTTAAGTAGAAATGATTCAAACTTATCATTTTTTATGGCAGAGTAATACTCCATTCTGTAGAAGAACCACAGCTTTTTTATCCAGTCTCCAGTTGATAGACACTTGGGTTGTTTCCAAGATGCCTGTTTCTCCCAGAATGGAGAATAGTCACAGACTTGTCCCTCATAATCCCACATCCAGATCCCCAGGATGCTGTCTCAGAGACTTAGACATCAAGAGGCATTTTGTCTATACAACAGAACCTCAGTTGCTCCAAAGTCACAAATATCAGGTTTGGTTTTCCTCCTTATTTAAAGGCAAGTGCCTGCGGTAGGTACACAAGGGAAGGAATGTGTGGACTCTATCTGTTGGAGACAGGCTTCCCCTGGATCCTAAATACAGAAGTCACAAAAACCACCTTCACAAATCCCCATTATGGAGTGCAATCATGATGTGTATATTTAATGTACCAATAAAGATAAAAAAAATTAAAAAACCACCTTCAGTCCTATTATTCTTGAACCTTATGACTATATCTGTGTTTTTACTTACTGTTAAAATAAATTATTACATTGAGATCCCAGCTAGTTAAACATGACCTAGATGGCAGGCTGACATATACAGAAAGTGCGGATGATGCTGGAAAGGTGGCTCAGAAGGGAAACAGTTCAGCCTCGCTGGGTGGGAGACATCAGCGAGGGCTCTGTGGACAGGGCTGAGATAGTCAAGCATCTCTGTGTGTTCGAGTCCAACAGGTGGCTCCCAAATCCAGCTGAGCCTCAGGATTGAGTTTACAGCTTTATCTTTTTAAATACAACAACCTGAGATCTACCCCAAGAGTCTCAAATAAAAATCATGAGGAATATGCTCCTGAAAACTATCTCTGTGTACACCTGTGTGTGTGTGTTGATAGAGACTGCATTCAGGGCTTGTGTACTGAGATCTATCTTCTCCATTATTTTGAGACTGCTCCAAACCATTAAGATGCCTGGGATTGGCTAAAACTCACCATCCTCCTGCCTCAGCTTTCCAGAATCCTGGATTCCAGGCCTGTGCCACAAACCTTGGCTTGAAATCTGTCATTTTAAAATCCTCTGGAGAGGTCAACATCACTGAAGTTTGTGCCCAAACTAGCATCCAAGTTACATATATTAAGCTGCTCAGTAGACCAAGTGCCATTCCAAAGGGAAAAATAAGATGAAGGTGAATGTATTGAGTCCATCTTCACTGTGTTTACATGTATTATAAACCTCAATCTGGTGCTGTCAGCCTTCCATGAGCACAATGATGAGAAACCCAGTTAAAAATACATTCTGCTCCACTCTGACCAAGTAAAAACACATGAGTCCTAACTATTAATATGATTACTGACTTTTTAATAACAGATGGATTTCTAGCAGTAGGATCCTATGCCAAGCACCTAATCAGTAATAGTTCAATTCATCATCACATAAACTCATTTTATGGGTGCAGAGAGGACAAATTACTGTTTACCTCCCTACCAGAAGTAAGTAAGAAGGCACATGGAAGCTTACGGGGAAAACAGATTCTCCTCTAGGTCTGTCTGACTCCAGAGCCTGGATCCTTCTACATAGCTCCTCTCCCAACATGTGCGTGAATGTCAACACATGTGTTGCTGGAATTCATGTAATATGTGAAAGTCTGAAGAGCAGGGTGGAAATGTCTCCATTTCCCAATGATCCAAGAACATTGGCTAGACAATTCAGCACTGTTTCTGCAGTGGCATATGTCAGCAAGGAGTGAGCCATTTGGAGCCACTCTCACAGCACAGGTGTCCATGTATATAGTGCCGTTTAATTTTACTGTCATCACATTGACATGTTTCACCATAAGCCCCACTTAGTAATGAAGGTGCTGAGCATCTGGGGTGTGGGGGAGGGTAAATAAAGTCTGGGGTAACCTGGCACAAAAATAGTGGACTTTAGGCCTCTCTAGCTCTAAACAAAGTACACAATTTTTATTGTATCAACTGAGAAACCACATAATGGTTCTTGTGTTGTTTCTGCTGTCACATCGAGGTTGTGTGATCTTTGAAAAGTCTGAAAGTTATCATTGATAAGAGGGAGTAATAACTATCCCAAAGAATAATGAAAAGGATTAAAAATTTCCCAGCTGTACAGCAGTGACTTACATAACACTATAAGACACTTAAAGTGTCTACCAAATGTAGCCAGTTAACTAAGGTAATTATTATTAATATAAATTTTAATTTTACTTGTGAACATTAGTCTCCATTATATTCTTGAAAATAAATATTATAGAAGCAGAATACAGAAAAAGGTGGTAAAGTTGGAAAGAATTGGCAAAAAAAATTACCTAAAACTGAAGCAAAAATGATAAACTAAGTAAATAGCTGAGTATTTTTAAGAAAGATAAAGAAGCATATAAGTAAATCGATATAATTTTAGGGGTTTTTTTTCCTTCTTCTTATTCATTTCTTCAACCAGTGTATTCCATTGTTTCCTACACTGCAAATACAGTCGTAGGTATTAGAGATTCAGGAGTAAATAAGACAAATAAGATGTCACCTCAGAAAGAACTTACATTTCAGAGGAGAAAGTCAATAAGAAAGTAAACAAATAAAGGGAGCAGAGATTTCAGTTATAGAAGAGCTTGTGGAGGAAGAAAAGAGCATGATAGAGAAAGGTGTGGTGAAAACTGATAATTTGTGGAATCAGGGAAGGAAAAACATCACTTAGAATCAAGATAGGCACGGGAACCCGAGTGGGAGGAACAGCTGGCGTGTAGACTCCGAGGATGGAGCCAGGGGAATTGAACAGGAGATAAGGAGCCCATCCCCGAAGAGAAAGGTGGACAAGGCTGGGGATCGTACAATCAAAGCGGGATCGAGGATCTGAACCTTGTGGACAGGATGTCACTGCAAATAAACCGGCGCAGAGCTGGAGACTTGCTGGCAGAACGTCCTTGGCAGCAAGTGCCGGAAGCAGGACCGAGCAGACGGCGAAGCCGAGCTGCAGTGTGATCACAACAAAGGCCCAGCAGACTTCTTCGTTGCTCTCAGCTGGAAGAACCTCCCAGAGAAGTCGGACTGTCTTGGGTCAGCCACGCCAGAATCGTGTGCCTGCGCTCTACCTCTATCCCTGTGTCAACCAGGTACCCTGGAGGAAGGGACAGGACAGATCAAGGCGATGTTCAGACAAGTCACTGACCAGAAGCGTCAGCCACCATCGCGACCTCAGCCCAGCTGGGGAATATGGACCTCGTCCCAAAGGGGACCCGGAGCTGCTTTTTAGCCCCCACTGTGATAACCACGAGGTCTGTCGCTCTGCCTGGTATATCCCTGAAGTGAAAAAGTTCCAACTAACAACAAAGTAGGGGGGATACACAGGCATTGAAAAGACCCAAAAAAGTGATATGAGTGTAGACAGAAATTCTCTTGGTGCATGCAGTGTGTGATCTGGATTGTGGTGGAAATCTAGGGAAGGTCAGACAGACCTCGTAGAGCCCATGAGCTTCGATACTTGCTGAAGATCCCCAAATCTACTCTCCCAAAGAATCTAGCTGCAGTTCCCGGAGGGGGTGGGGAACAGAACGAGGGTGCAGCTGCTGCCGCCTCTCACTTCCCTTAGCTGTTTTTGGGAGTCTGGCTCTCTTGGGCATCAATGGTTTATCAGCCTCTGGTTGCCTCGATGCCTTGCGGCTTGGATGTCAATACTGCAGTGGATTTTGCCTCCACTAAGTTGATTTAAAGATGAAATGGAAACAGTTCAATACGAGCAGAGATACTAAAATTGCATATTCCAAGACTCTATGTCACATGAGGAAAGTGAATAAAGGCTTTGAATTCCCAAGAGAGGACAGAGAGAGGGAGGGCTGAGGGTCAGAGACAGAAAGATTGCGGGGCTGAGGGACCGCGGGGCAGCGATTCCACTGAGGCCCAGAAGCAACACGGAAGCTGACTCGGAGGTTCATACAGACATGAAACCAGGACATCCACTGTCACAGAGGCCAAAGGGTGTTCTAGGCAGGTCAGTTCTCACGTGATCATCAGCAACCAATGAGAATGGAGGGCAAGAGTGTCCCCACGGCAGGGGCTGCTGAGCGTGGACCCAGAGATCCCAATCCCACAAGGAGTTGACAGGCAGAATTTACGGAGTCTAAACTTGAATGCAAAACAAATTACACTTTTATTTTCACCGACTGCTAACTTAAGGTCAGCACTTCTTTCTGGTATGAGTGTGAGCAGATTGCAGCGAAAGCCATCATCTGCATCTTCTCGCTGTGGGAGCTGCTGAGATGCTTAGCTAATCAAACAGTCCTGCAGACCCTGTGCAAACAGTGCTCACGATATTATGATATTTTCATCAGAAGAATTATTAGAACCACTCTTCCACTGTGGCTTCCAGTATGTTAATAATAAAAAATACACTTAGCATTATATACAAGCTATACTTGCTCAAGGGTCTTAATAATTTCATTTCAATATAACTGAGATTTTATTCCTCAACTTAGGTATTTATGATATACGTGGAAGTCTCTTACTCTGAGAGAGTTTTCTCTGAGCTCACTAGTGCCTGAAGAGGTTGTAGGCGTGATGGCTTATACTGAGAGGTACTCCAAATGTGGTCACAGGTGGGGCTTTTGAAGGTGACTGAGTCACAGGTATTTGACACTGGATTAGTCCACTAATGGGCTTACAGCTGGGTGTGATATTGGGAGCTGAAGCTTGGTGGGTCATCAGTATGGGTCACTGTGGGTGCAGCCTGGAAGTACATATATCCTTCCTACTCCTCTAAGCACTATCCACTTCCTGCCTGCTATGCCATGAACTGTTTCTCGTCTCTGATGCCCCTTTGCCATGCTTCTCTGCCCTGGAACCAGCTGATTATGGACTGAATCTTCTCCAAACTGTGAGCTAAAATGAACCCTTCCTCCTTTAACCTGTGGGTATCAGATATTTTATACCAGCAAATGGAAAGTAACTAAGACAGTAAGATACTGTATGGGACCCAGGCCTAAGCTCCTAGACTTAGGGATTTACTATTATATATACTATACTCTATATGCTATATTTACTATATTATATACTAAGATATATAATATACTAAATATACTATATTTACTATATTATATACTACTATGTGTACTATACTATATATACTATATTTGCTATATTATGTACTACTATATATTACTATACTATATATACTATACTATACTTACTGTATTTACTACTATATACTATTTTTACTACCATATACTATTACTTGACACAGTAGCAAGCAATTCTCAGTCCACAATACTGGTGACAATGATTATTGTATTTTCTTCGAATCCAGTATTGGAATTGACCACAGTCTAAGTCTATAAAAGAATTTTGTGGTATTTCTGTCACAGTTTCCTGTTACAACATGGAAGCTGAGTATGGGAATGTGCTTTATCTTCTCATGCCTGATTGTAAGATTTTTTCCAGAAAATAAAATGTAGGAAGATGACAAAAGATGAATAATAAGACTATTATAGGTCCCTCTTTTTTGGATTCCACAGCATATGAAAAAGCCTCTAAGTGACTTAGGTAGAAGTGCTTCTTTGAATAGTGGCACCAAAGTAGAAAGCCTTTGCAGCAAACCTACAGCTAACCTTTTCTCATTGCGGTCTTTTTTTATTGGTTTTGAACGTCACACAAGACCTTCCTTGGTCATAGTGTTTATGGTTGGAATCACAGAATACCACTTTCGAATGAACATTCCTTCAACAAAAACAGCTCAACACTTCAACCTTTGAAAATTTTCATTCCCATTTTTAAAAGTGAATTCTTCTCCTTCTGTTATTATTATATCGTTCCTAGAAACATTCACTCATACACATTATTTTTTTCTCTAAAATATTTAAACTCCTTACTTATACAAACAAAACCATCTCATAGAGATATTTTTATGACTTTCAAGGCTGCTAATAGCACCCACTAGAAACATAATAAAGTGTCTGGTCTTCCTATCTCATAGTCATGCAACTATTCTGAGATCTTGCTGCTTGCTAAAGCTCTATCTATGCCCCAGTTTGCTTCAAGTTTTCCCTGTTCATGCTATAGACCGTGGATACAACCAACTTTAATCTTCAGTCATTTCCTGGTCTAGATGGCAGATTTTATGGTTATCCTCATCAAGTGATCCTACAAGTTGTGGCTGAGATTTCCACTTACCTGTCCTAAAACTTACAGGGACAGAAACTCAATCACACAGTAAGGTATACCGTACAGGTATTGAAAACCAATTGAGGGTTCCATCTCTAAGAAGAAAAAGGTTCCTATTTCTTCAGCTGCCTGGGAGAATTCCTCCTTGGCTGGCCTCTGTTCGTGGACTGCAAGTCTGACCTCTTCTGAGGGTTAATCTTTCTATACATAGAAGAAAAGAGCACATGACATATGTCTCTTGGCTTTGAGCCTGTGAAACAAACTTCTTCAGGGTCAAAGAAGCACCAAAGTGTCTGCATAAAGAAAAATTTAAGACTAATATGTACAAGGAAGATTAAACAGCCTTTTGGTGAAAGGCTGGAACCTCTTCAAGAACTACTTTATGCTGTATACACCTCTGTTTTGCTACTCTACAACTCTGTAAAGATAAAAATTTAACTCATAGAAAGTAGGCAATGGAATTGTTTCTTGTTTATACACATGGAAAGTCTGACAAGAGTAGGAAAGACTAATTTTCTTCCTCACTGTAGAAAAATCTAGTATTCATCTATTTGTAAATCTATGCATGCATCTCTAATCTATAAAAGCATTGTACTTTGAATATGCCTTCAAAATAGTTGTACAACCTTACTGGTTCCCTCATTCATGAGTTAAATAAAATCTTCAGCAGGTGTTCATTTTATATCTGTCTGGAAGTCATGATTTTATCTTTTTGTGGAAAATTATCCTTTAACACCTGGTTACCTGCTTGAAAGAAGTCAGCAGAGAGAAGAAAATAAAAGGAGGAATGACACGAGTTAATAGTCCAATAAAATATTTTGTCACACCTGCTTGCTCTTTTCTCCCCTCCAGATCCACATACCCTTTAAGGATGGCACTGCCTTCTCAGGATACAGCGCTGAACTTCAGACATCACTTCTGGACTTTCCTGTGTAATTCTTGAGGCTAAATCCTATACTTTAAAATGAACACAGCTCTCAACAAGTCTGTAGAGGCCTCCCTGGGTGGTCTACAATAGCATCTCCCCAGGAATAAAGCTGAAGATGGTGTTCATTTTGCACACAAAATGGCGAGGCACAATAGAATTTGCATATGCATTCTTTCTGCCAGGCTTCAGCTAAAATCTCACCCTTCAAATTCCCAACTCAGCTGACTTTGAATGGCTGCACAAAATTTGAACCTCTCACTGCTCTTCCAAAATGATTGCCAAGGCTCCTGCCTTGCATGGGGAGCAGGTTCCAAACCTCTTCCTGTGATGTGTCCTGAGTCCTCGGGCACCTGGCTGTGTGCTACAGCACAACACTCCTTGTGGTGTAAAGGGTTACAGAAAGGCTGTTTCATGCCCACTCATAACAGGTGATTTTTCTGACCCCTTATTCCATATTAACACTGTGTCCTTCAACATGGGACTCTTTTCTTGCCTTCTGAACTTTTACTACTTCAGCGCAGATCAACCAGACCCTCTCTGTCACTGTTTCCTCTCCAGAAAAACTTAACAGACCTCACATCTGTACTCTTACATCGCCATAACAGCATGGGGAATATACTCCCTATTTATAGGATCCACTGAAAAATTTGAAAGGCTCGGTGCAAAATGAAAATGTGTAAATCCTCACATTTAAAAGTATAGTATCCACATAGACTCTCAAGATGACAGGATGGGAAATTGTAACAAGTCAAAAAATAATATCCCAAAGTGAAGGCCTCAGAAACAGGGCTCCTCATGGACCTCTGAGCTTCCTGTTTCCTGTGACTTTTTCTCCTATCAAAGCAAATCCCAGTAACTAGACTTGCTTTTCCTCAAGACAGATCATAGATATTAGAATACATTTTCTCTAAAGTGAACCAGGAAGTCTAAAAGTATTTATTTTTCCTCCTTCTTTCTCTCTTGGACCACAAAGAAGTTCTCCGACTTAACTTATTTAATGGTAAATTGTATTAACTTGATTTCAGAAAAGATCTTGTCCCACACCTGAGAGGAATGTAGGAAAGAAGAAAGGAAGGAAGGAAAGAAAGAAGGAAGGAGGGAAGGCCGGAACAAGGAAGAGAGAAAGGGAGGGAAGAGGGGAGGGAGGATTACTGCACAGCAAGGCCGAGAGGAATCTAAACAAACAGCTTTGCTGGATCCCCTCAGCCCATCTGCATCTACTCTCGCCCTTTGTGTGTAGCCCCGTTTCCACATGGCTTCCCATGCGTGACTGAATGTAAGTAGAAAATTCACACTGCACCGGGGGACTCTGGGACTTCTTTCTGAAGGTTCCATGCATGTAAAGCTTTGATTACATAAATTTGTTAAACTTGGCCCTTGTTAATCTCTTATGTTATAGAGTTGTCAGCTCTCACCACTCTGATGGATGTGGAAGAGAACCACCCCATTTTGCCACATGTGAACCAAATATGAGGCCTAATCTGTAGGACTGACGTTGGGTTGAGGCTTTGCAGAGCTGTTTGCTCAAATGGTAGCCCGAAACCCATGGCTTTCTGTACCCCCCATTCCTCTGCAATTTCCCCCTTGGTCTCTATGTTTACTATCACTGATGCACAAGCTGAGGAGTTTAAAACATTTTAAACTTATTTTCTAACATTTCTGTGACAAAGAAGCACAAATTCTAGCCCATTAGTCCTGGATCAAGATGTCTATGAGGCTCACTCTTGCAGCAGCAGCCCCAGGAAAGAATCTTTTCCCTGGATGTTACAGGCTCTAAAAGCTGACAGCGTTGTTTGGAGTGTGGCCTGTGTCCCCATCTTGAAAATTCATGATATTAATCTCCTTGTCTTTTGTCCCACTGTTTTCTTGCTAAATCTGAGTTCTCCTGTGCCCACCTGTGGGTCCTTCCCTTAATCATAACAGCAACTCCTCTTTGTGGTCTTTAATAAGGTAACAGTCCAGGGAGTGGGCGTGGACATATCAGTAGGTGGGAGAAGGGCAGGTTGTTCTCTCTGCCAAGGTCTCCAAACCAGATCATTTCAAAGGGCAGAGGCAGGTGACATAGATACCACAGGGACCAGATGGGCAAGGAGTCTCTGGGTGTTCCACAGAGAGGCACAGTCAGGCTGGGATCGACCAAAGGACCCAAGTCTATCACTCTGCCCTTGGAAGTCACTTGGGGGAGTAGCCTTATAAGAAGTATGAGGAGGGTCCGGAATGGAAAGAGAAAGTGAGAAGGCCAGAGGAAACATATAATCTGAGTTTAGACACATAGCTGTTCAAAGGAAATATGTCCCGCTCATAGGATTTGGTAGGTAGGAGGCTGGGGGTGCAGGGAGGCCCTAATTCTAGAAAATGTACTTCTTAGACATTCTATAATACAGAAACAGAGCTGCCAGATTTAGTGCATAAAATCATCGGAAGCTAAGTCAAACATCAATTTCAGATAAGCAGATAACTTTCCGGTTTAAATATGTACCCTGCACTATGATCTAGCAACCCAATCCTAGGAGAGGAGCCTCGCAGAGTAAAAGCACTTCCTTGCTCCACATGTAGTTGGAATTAAAATTCCCTGGGCTTGCTAAGTACCCCCACTTCTTCTGGGAATCTCTCCCGATGAATCCCAGGCCTGGGAATTCACTTCAGGGAGATTCCAGAGCTCTTCACTTGGTCGTGATGGTATCAGGTATCATGGTTGCTTGGAGCCAAGATGGTGAGAAATTCTGCCCTAAGCAAAGCACCCCAGGTTCAGGATCCAAGGGTTGAGAAGGGACCAAGAGAACAAGGATGTGGTGCCAGCATTCCCACAGGAAATGTAAGAAAATGATGGACTCTTAAGAGCAAACAAGACCCGGCTACTTCACTCGGATTCTGTGGGAGCTTATTACACATCTTACCTCAGAGATAACAGCAACTCAAAGTCATTCCTACATACGGACATGCAGAGTCTGTCTGAGAGGCCAATGGACCCCTCGATCCTGTGTGGAAAAGGCTCACGCTACCGCCTGACTACCCTGTTGCTGACATGTGATCATCTGTCACCTCTGTTTTCCTTAGGACCAATTATAACATCAGCTTCCTTCATTTAAATAATGAGCTCATAAAATTTTTAACATTTATTCTTTTTATATAAGCATGGGAATTGTAGTTTTTACCTTCTTAAGAATTATCTAATTTTGCTGGGGATTTAGATCAGTGGTTCAGTGCCTGTCTTGCAAGTGCAAGGACCTGGGTTCAATCCCCGGTAACCACATATAATACCGGGTGTGGAGACTCACCCCAGCAGCAATCAGTACCATATACCAGTGCCGGGCATGGTGGCTCATGCCTGTAATCCCAGCACTCGGGAGGCAGAGGCAGGAGGATTGCTGTGATGTGAGTTGGAGGCTGAGTTCAGGGCCAGCCTGAACTACAAAGCAAGACCCCGTCTCAAAAAAAAAAAAAAAAAGAATTATCTAATTCTGATATAACAAACACTATTTGTATGAAAAAAGGAAAAAACATGGGGAGAGGTTAGGGAAAGGGATGGAGGAAAGGGAGACCGAGATGGTGTTTGGATTGATTAAACTGTAGACTGATTTCTTTCTGACTACAGGCCTATACTTCCCCTTCCTAGGTCATTTGTATTAGAAAATTTGCAGTTGTGCACTTTCTCGTTGTCCCTTTGAGATGGTGATCTTCTCCTAGCCTTCTGACATTTTATAACCCAAGCATGTCTTTCTCCAGTATCTGGAAGTCACCACTTTGAGTGCAATCACCAAGAGATATAGAGACCTTTCCTCCCAATGCTGTGTGAAGGCAGAAGCCTAATTTAGACAAGACCAACGTGAAAACCCAGATGTCCTAATTGCACCAATTCCCTTCCTCTTTATATCTCTATTTCTTATTGCAGGACTTTTGACCTCTGTCCAAAATAGTGGTGAATAAAGATACCTTGGCCTGCTTAATTTTATTCAGGGTATATTTCTTTGACAAGAGAGAAAAGGAAATGGAAAGGAAAAAAGGAAGGGAAAGGAAAGAAAAGGGAAAAGAAAGGAAGGGAAGGAATGGAAAGGAAAGGAAAAAGACAAAACTCATCAACAAGATTCCAGTTTTACTGACAAACAAAACTGTCACAAGTGCATTCAGCTAATATGCAAACTACGTTATCTGTGCCCAGACCCACAGATCTGTGAGATTTCAGTTTTTGTCACTCTTTCTCCCGTCTCATGCTGTGATCCACACACAGACTCTGGGAAGAAATATCTACTTGCAAGAGTTATTCTCAGTTTTCAAGTGTGTTTTACTCCACAGAAATCCCCAGAGCCAGGCTGTTTGTGGCCTTTGCTAACAGATATGCCAAGGGCCATACAACAGCTTTTCTTTGCCTCTGTATTCTGTATGGCCAGAGGCAGGCAGAGGATGAAACATCTGGGATTGTCACTAGTGGCCACAGATCTGCTCTAACAGGGAGCTGTCCTGCCGGTTAGTATTCTGGCCACGAGTGGAACATAACAGCACATCAGAAATATGCCAGTGACTGAAAGCAACTCTCTAAAATATTTATTCAATATTACCTGGTAATGTGGATTCCCATGACATAGTGGGACTAGAAAAGCTTCAACTCAGAAGAAAGAGAAAAAGAAGTTATGCACCCGAAAGCATCAAGAGCAAGTTGGTTTTTTGAATGTTTAAAACAAAGGGGGGGTGTCCAACCCTCAAACTCAGAAATACCATGATGTGTGCAATTGAGAATGGAAGAAAACAACTGTCAAAGTCAGTACTTAGAGGTCAAATGATTTGATTTTTGTCCTTTCCAAAAGCTATAATAAAATATTTTATACAGTAAAAGTTAATCTAAAGATTCCAAACAAATTGAAATTAAACTGACCCAAATTATTTTTTTCCTAAGAAAGTGATCTTTGGAAGAAAAATAGTACATTTTTATTGGATTCATTTCACGAACATGCACTGAGAAACAACTGGTTATGTGCTAAACTGTGACAATCTTAAAATGTCATACTGGTTTACAGTGTAGCACACAAGACAGCTCTTACTAGAAGCTACCACATAAATAAATATTTAAGCACAACCTGCTGCATAGGATTGGAAAAGAATAATTTGTCACTTTGATAGCAAACAACAGAAGAGAGTTTGATCTCTGGGCTCTTAAGCTTCCTGCAAGGTAATTTTTAGGTCCGTGTCTTCAGAATGAGTCGAAGGAGGTGGAGGAGTACAAAAGAGGGCAAATGTAGGGGACAGTGTGAGCACTGAGAAAGAAAGCAGAAGAACTGAGATGCCAGACCAAGTCAGGATTTCCAGGTCAGAGTAAGTATGTTTGTTTTTGTCTTAGGAAGAAGAGGAAGTCATGAGCATGTTTCAAAAGGCTGCCTTTGCAAAGATCATTCTGGCTGTAGTTGACAGCTGGTTCTAGAAAGGGAAGATTACAGAGAATGGGAGGAGATTCATCCAGTTAGTGACCTGCTGGGTAAGTAGAAGATCAGAGTAGTTTGAAGGCATGCTGGTCATGAATGGGAACAAAATTTGATTTGAGTAATACCAGGGAAGGTTAGAGTAGCACCCATCATTCAGTTAAAGCAAAGCACGTTAGTATCTCTCCTAGCAAACTTCATGAACAATCAAAGTGCCTCATATGAGCAATGTAGAGATTTGATTGTTTAATTGACTGTTTGGAGGGGACACTGTTTTTATTAATAAATGTCTGCAGTGTGTATTGAAGGTACCAATTGTGAAGAGTTGGACCACGTACATGCTACATCATCATTCATTCTGTGCCCCCCACTCAGTTCCTTATAGTGTGGATGTTGCTAAGTAAGAATCATGTCCTCATCCAAAACTACTACTAAATAGCTAATCCAAAACTCTGCCCTTTAAGCTCCCTGGTAGATCATGCCATGATTTTTACTGAAATCTTGTGAACAAATTATGTTTATTCCAAGCAATTCAACAACACTCACATTGGGGTTTATTCTCCAGAATCTACCACTGAAATACGATTTGTGATTATGTCTCTAAAAAGGAAGGCATGAGTGTTTTCATACTAGTAGGAGACAGTTAGAGCTACTCGGGCTCCTTGATGGTACCAGAAGGTCTAGCTCTGCAATCTTGTGCCTAACCCACATATGGTAAGATTTTATAAATCTCACTAAGGGGTGAGGGGAAAATAATTACTGTCATACAGAGCTTAGGGCCAACATTTTCTTCAGCCGTACAAGGAACAAATCACTCTGAAGTAGCAGGTTTTAAACCTTGGCATGGGAATTAGTTCAAGACCCTAAATTGATGATGTCAGGTGGGTCCAAGGAATATTCACTTGGAATGATCCCACTGGAAGATTCAAATGGTCCTGGGGATACATGTGAAAAAAAGCTGTATATCTGAAAAGTCTTTAGCCCTTGGCTCAGTTCAACAAAATACCAAATGGTTCAAACAGGTACTGTGAATCTATTTGAAATGAAATCCTTGGGATTATAAAGAGCATATATGTGGGTCCCCAAGAAACCAAAGAAGCAGGGAGACAGGGGTATAAAAACAATTAAACTGTGATATGTAGATATACCAACTCTCAGTGACAAACGTAATCATTACTGACTGCAAATATGTGTTAATAAAAACAAAAAAATGCAAATATAAACCACCCGTGAAAATGCATATATTTCTGTGTATTCTGCCTCACATTCTTTAGAATGCTGCTCAGTGTTATGCACATTTCACTGATTTAACATTTTCTCCTCCATAAACTTTAGCAAGTTGTTCATGCATTTCTGCATAGACACATTTTTTTACTTTGAATAAAAGCAGCACTTCCTGTAGAGATTATGAGTTTAGAAGATAAGATATTTTTAACTAGCGACATTTCAAAATTGCAGCTAAATTAGTGTCTAGTAGTTGTCACCAAAGTAATACACAATAGATGTCATCAACAGGATAACGGAAAGGTATCGGATCTTGCTCATACCTCAGACAAAGGCAACAAATTTCTTTTAAAAGTGAAAAAACAATAGAATCTGACATAAGTGGTGGGATTCACCCTCTGTAAGGATAAACTCCAAGTTTGTCAGAAAATATCATTTAACATACACTAATCCAGTTGGATCAAGAAGGATATGTTAGAAATGATCATTGTCTTATAAATAAAATAATACAGACCAGTGATTAAAAACACAGTCCCACACTAGCAATGGATCATTTGATAATCTCTCTAAGTCTCAATTCTCCTGTTGGTAAAAGGTGAAGGTAGAAAAAATTGTGTGACGTTTTGGTGAGAATAAAATGAAATGTTAAACAAAATATACTCGGGTACTGCTTCATTCCATGCTTCTGCCTGATACTTTTATGGTAAAAGTTCAAAATAACGCAGTGTTGTTTAAGTACTCTTATCATATTTAACAAGAGTTAAGGTCACCCTCAGCTCTGCATGGGGCCTTTAAAACTCTTATGATTCAAGACCCTGGTTTGAGGAAAAGCCATTGACATAATCCAAAACCCACTTATTGTTAAATTTTCTCAGCAAAGGAAGAACAGCATGAAAGTCCAACATCAGCTGAGAGCATCTCCAAAAGCCCAGAGCTGATGTCCTGATCTTACTAAAGAGTTACAAAAACTTTGCCCCACAAACAATGAATGAGAATCAACTGAAAGAAGGGCCAAACAATGCATAGCAAAAGAATTAACAGATGATCTGAATAAATAGAAGTTTGTGCCCATGTTGTAGTTGGTTAGAAAGATTCAGTGCTGTTAATTTATTTAAACTGGCTTAGAAATTTAAAGCCATCCTAATAAAAATCCCAGAAGGCTTTTAATTTTAATTGAAAAGTTGATTCATTTATAATTTTTCAATCACTTCTGAAGTGTACCGGTAAATGAAAAAGGTTGAGAATATCTAAATTAATCTTTGGAAAGAAGCAAATGAAAGCACTTACATTACCTAATGCTGAGCCTTTCTATAAAGCTGAGGTCAGGAATAAGAGCAATGTGGTCTCAAAGGCCACCCATATACCAATCAATAGAATAGAATACAGAGGCCAGACATAGACCCCTACATGGTGCACTGTGTGCTTATACTCCATTATTTTTACACAGGGTCAGAAGAATCCAATGATACAAGTTTTCAACAAATGATGCTGGAATAACTAGGTATTGTCTGGAAAAACACATGGGCCTTAAACTGTACTTTACAAAACCTCCAGAGGTAGTAAGGGTAGCCTAAGACCCCCACAACTAAAACAGGAGCATTTAAAAAAATAGATCTTTACAGCTTAGGAGTAGGCAAAGTTTTATTAAGCCACAAAAAACAATAAGAAAATTAATAATTGGTAAGTTGGGCTTCATCAAAATTAAATACTCCTATTCATCATAAGATAGCATTCAGGAAAACAACCAGGCAAACCACATACTGGGAAAAATATATTCACAAGACATTTTTCTAACCAAGAATTATATCAAGTAAATTTCTAAAACATATATAAACATACAGGCTTGCATGTAAAATAAAACATATATACTACACATTTTTATATATAAATAAAGCCATGCATAAAACATAGAAATAATTTCTGCAATTCAGTGCTGAAACCTAAACAATTTAGTCTTTCAATGGGCAAACAATTTGAATAGCCATTTCATGAAACAAGATATAGTGACTAAAGTCAAAATTATTTAATAACATAAGCCATCAGATAAATACAACTTAAATTCACAATGAGCTACTGTCATATCGCAGAACATTGGCTCAAAAAGACTGAAAACACCAATTATTACAATACAATCCTTTTAGGAAAATTTCTATCTCTAAGAGAATAAAAGATACAATTACCCTATTTCCCAGCAGTGTATCCTCACAAGAGAATTAAAACAAAGTCTCACACAAAGTCCTGGTAGTGCTATATGTATTTTGGAATTTTATCAAATACATATAGATCAGTATCAAGTAATACAGCACAGAATGATAGCTATCATACAAATAGAGCATCGTATTCTACTGTGGGTGCAAAAGTTTCATGTATCCTTAGTATCATAACTATCTGGATAAATGAATATTTACTCTTTTTCTTAGAGCATATTTGAAACTGAATAAACTGCCTACTTTTAAAATACTATTTTGATCATCATTTGGCTTTCCCATTTGAAAAGAAGGTACATGTCAACACTCATTATTGGTAGGTGTGGTCTTTTATGGAGCTCTTGCTACATTAAATACATACTGTTAGCCTCGGATTTTTCCCAAATAAACCTATTAGAAAGGCACTGTTACTATCTCTGTTTTGTGTCAAGCAGCATAAACTTGGATTTATCCTGGGGTTTATATCCATCATTAAAAAATAACTCATTTTTCTCTATACTCATAAGTCTCTCTTACATCTAAATTCCTCATGCCAGCTCCTAATTAGCAGGGCTCTCCTGAAAAAGATATTATATATTTCTAAAACTTCAGAGTTAGGAACTATACCACTATGCAAAGTATGAACTATTATTTACGTATTGTGAGGCTGTGTTTAGATATCAGACTACGCAGATGAAAATTCGTTTCAAACTTTTGTTAACACCTAACAAAATTCAACACTTAACACACTCTGGAGATGATGATGACAATGATGACAACGATGACAATGACAATGGCGATGATGATGATGAGACATTTATCAAGTATCTCCTAGACATTAGCCACTCAGTTCACTTTTTACTCTCTAGTTTATCTAGTTTACTATCGAGTTTATCTAGATGATTCCATTATCACTTTCAAAGCCAGTGTTTAGAGATACAGCCACTGGCTGAGTAACCCAGCCAAAACTCACGCTCAAATCTGCCTAATGTAAAAATCTTTACTGTCTCTTGACCAAAAGGAAAAATAGTCAGTTATGCAAGGCACTAATTAAACTTCCTAAAGGTCTCAAATATTTTCATACATCAGAGACGAATATTTTGCTAAAGTCTGCTGAGCTTTTGGCGTCTGCTGATGACACCATTTTCTTAAAGGTCTATGTTCTTCATTTTTATTCAGCCCTGCTGAGACAGTCTCATCCATTTTTCTTGAGATGCTCTCTATGAAGATATTTAACATTTATACCATGCTTTTCTGTACTATTAGAGATTTTTTCCATGTGTATACTTATATTTTGACTAGGCACCTTATATTTTATTGTAACCTTACATCAAAGAACTTGAAAAAATTCAAATACATTTGATAACAGTGATGATGGTGATAATACCCATCATTTTATTTCAAATTTCCATTATTCCAGAGTACAAAGTCAAATATAGAATAAAAAAATAAGTATACTGGAAGAATATTATGAATTATTTTTCCCTTTCAAACTTTATTCTTGTATCCTGACTGTCTCAAGTAGGAAATACAGCCAGGCTTGCTTCCAAGTTCCCCGTCTGCATACCCAACACACTCACAATTGAAAATATCTGAAAAAAGTTACATCTGTCCTAAACATCTGCTGAATTTTTTCTTGTCAGTATTTCCTAAATGATACAGTATTACAACTGTTTATATGGCGTGTGTATTGTGTAGGTATTGGAAATAATCTGCAGTTGATTTGAAGGATATAGGAGGCCATATTTAGGCTGCATGCATGCAAATACTATGCCACTTGATTTAAGAGACTTTAGCATCTGTGGATTCTGGCATCCACGGGCATCATGGAGTTGGTCAGCCACTGACACCAAGGGATACTTTATCTAGTTTTAGTTTCTTTGGTATAATATTTCATCTTCTGAGGCGATATCAGTGAACAGAAATTTTAATTTTTGGCCTAAGTTTTGTTTGTTGTTGTGGGGTATTTTTTAACTTTACAATGATGCAAAAGCAATACACGTTCAGTGGCATGTGCACGTCCCACGTCCACTGTCGATCCTTCCCAGGGCTGTGTGGAGTCCTTCAGGATGCTGCACTGCTCACTCAGTGCTCACCAGCTGTGCCACCGGGGAGCTTTTCTGCACTTTGAAGCTGTGATATGCAGCGCCCTGGGTGTATGTATGCAGTTTTGGCTTAGGACACCTCCCACCCATGCTGGTCCGCTGGACACCTTCCCATCCTTAGTCAAAGAGCATCAGGATCAGCTATCTATTTTATTTACAGTTTAACACTGCACACCCCTGTTGCTCTCACACTAGGAATCCGCTATTTGTCCTTATCTTTCTGGTGATTTGAAATAGCGCTGGCAGGTTGCTTTTATAATAATTCCACCACCTGAAATATACCCTGATCTCTACATCGAAGTGATTTGATTATATTATGCAGATTTGTTTTCTCTTAGGTTTTAATATCAAATTAGCATTTCAGGTTTTTCCTTACAACAAGAATTAAACATGCTGACTAGGTATAAATTATGTTATTTTAATAGTTCATAAAATTTAATCCAAAGCTATTACTAGCCTAATTGGGTTTACTGGTGCCTTGGCTTAAGGTCTACAATATAATAAACTTAAAGGTCTGAATACTGTCAGATTAATTATACCTAAAACCTGCAAGGCAGCTAGTTTTAGATCCATTACATACACACATACACACACACACACACATTTCAAGCAAAAGAACCAAAGAAATTCTTCCAAACGGGTGAAAATCACACCTTCCTTCTCAGATGCTCATGATGTTACAGCTCGCTCAGGTCTTAACAATAGCGCTCTCTTTCCCCTCCCTTTAGGATAGTATCTGCCAAAGCTCTGTTCAAAATGGCTCCCTAGTGCCCATAAAATTAAGTATAAACTCCTCGCTATGGCTCTTAAGACTTCAAGAATTTTCTAATCTGAACCCAATTTGTCCGCACAATATCACTGCCCTCTCTCCCGCACTGCGTGATCTTGGGTTTAATTAAGGTAGCTTAATCTCTGGGTCCTGAACTCTCAAACAACGTCCCACTCTTAGCACCGTGTCTGCCCGCGCCTCCTCACTCTGCCTGTCTTGCTCTGCCTTTGCGGACTCTGGCTCCTTACTCTTCCTCTTCCATCTGGAGGGCTGCTGAGGTCCTGACGTCAGGCCACTGTTCCTGGGCCCCAGAGACAGCCTAGCACCACTTTATATCAAACATAACTGCAGCGGCTTGCCTTGGTTGTCCATTCTATTTCTCTTGCACATACAGTGTTCAGAAAGGAAGAATTCACAGGTGCAGTTGTTCAGCGTGAAACATGAAACTTTCTTATTTCAAATAAGTTAGTCTTGAGGGACCTCAGAGGCAGTTAACACCTCTTGCCTCCAAGCCATCGTGAATCTTCAGTCTGTGCAGTTTTCATCCAAGCAGCCACTGTGGGAAATGACTGGGCTCGTGGGAGAGATGGCTGCAAGAATGGGTACAGGGACAGATCAGAGGAGCCCAGTAAGGACACCTGTAGCTCAACAGCATCGAAGAGTTACAGACTTTTTCCTGTTGGGTCTCATTTTAGTAACTATCTTCATTAATTTTCTCATTGCTGAGAGAAAATACCTGACACCTAGAGTTAAAGGAGGAAAGGTGTGTTTAGTTTACAGTTTGTAGAGGTTTCAGTCCATGATCGAAGGGCTCTGAGGCAGGGTGGCACATGGCAGATGGGCACCACAGCAGGGAGTCAAGGAGCAGCGAACACCAAAGCAGCGAGAAATGACAGCAGCAAGAAATGACAGCAGCAGCAGCAGCACACACCCAGGACAGAGCACCCTGATCCTACCATCACACCACGAATCAACCCCAGAACAATGTCTTTAATCCCACTATGACAGGATCCACACCCAGCCACTTCCACCAAGCGGCACCTCTGGCCACATGTAGCTTTGATGGGACATCTAGATCCAAGGTATAACAGTAACCTGGAGGCCATGGCAGACAAAAGTGCTTCCTCCTTTGTGAAGAAATGGGGAAACTGGTCCTGTAAAAGGGAATGAATAACTGACACTTGAAACATGTTTGGTGAAGCTCAAAAACATGCTGAGTCAAGGAAGCTTCACAGAAGAGCCTGCCTCTTTGATGGCCCTCCTCAAAGAAGACTTGGAACAGGCCAAACTAGATTGCTGTGAAGGAAATCAGAGTAATGGCCACCTCCACCGAGACGCTGCAGTTAGTAAGGAAAAATTCCACCCTGGGAGAAAACTTCTGGGGTGTTGACAACAGTTTATAACTTGATATAGTTTGCGCAGGTTCACGCATTTACCAGAGCTCATCAAGCCATATGTTTACAGCTTGTGTTTTTCACAGCACAGACATTATTCTTTGATATTTACAGTGAGTTTTAGAAACTCAGTACAAATTTTAGTGTTGATTTCCTCACATCTAAATGATATCTATGGACTTTGAGGATGAAGAACTTAATATGTAAGTGGAAACTCTTCACCTAGAATTGTTAGGTCAAAATCATGGATTACTCTTTCCTATTCCGACTTCCTACAAGTTGCCTGAGCACTCTGTGTTGAAAGCAGTTTCCACCAAAGAACAATAATTATCATCATAAAATATGTACAGGATTACTATAAACATTAAATAAATGGGATGATGCAGACAAAACACTCATCTCCCAAATGCAATATTCAATCGTTAGCAGCTGTAAGCTGCCCTTTTGAAAGGAGGTCTGGGCTTTCTCAGTCATTTGATGCTCCCAGTGCTTCTCCATGCCAGGGCAAAGGTAGCAGAGAGGTAAATGCTGAGCCCAAGAGCTCTCAAAGTTACATCTGTGTGCGAGACACTCCTCAAATATCAATATAACTTAAAATTTCAGTGAGGGGCCTCTTGATTAGATAAGTGAAAGACATTTTTTCTGGCACAGAAAGAAGTTTCTAGCCTTGCCTCAGACAGAGAGAGAAGGTTCAAGATACTTTCAACCATTCTGCCAGTGGCTTTTGTGACCCACCCCAGAAATAAAACAGCTTTCTCCTGGATTTAAATTTATTTCCAACTGATTTTTGGTTGACTACAAAGTAGGAGTTTGAGGATAATCATGAAGAAAATGTTGATTAATTCAACTGAAATATATCATTGATAATAAAGGACTTACAATGGAACAAATATCTAGTAATTTATCTCAACTTATTAGCTTGATTATATTTATTTACTCAATCTTTTAGCTCCTTGGCTTTCAAACAAGGCAAGTAGGCTCAGCAAATGTGAATGAAATGAGGAAGATACCAAACACCTTTGAGGGAAGATTTTAATTAATTTTTAAGTGTTATTAGTGCACAGAATCAGTATGTCACTGCCTGGCTTTTTCTGCAAATAAACTATTTATTAATTTTTTTATCATTAGCAGACATGATCCATAATAACTATTGCACAGATGTCATTTTCTACCAGTAAACACTTTTGGAAAAAAGAGGATACTGAAGACCAAATTGTTTTTTGTAGTCTCAGAATTCACCTTGATATAGTTTGTCTTCAAGTATTGTACATACTATACACACAAATTCCCTGTGCTGATCTACAAAAGAAATTCTAAAGATAAAACAAAAGTTCACAGTTTCTAGGTAAAATAAAGAATCATTTTAGGCAGCACATTTCTTAACAAGTGAGACAAAGACCCAGGCCATTTTGAAAATTATTATTTCGTGTGGATCGGAAATTACCAAGATAGAGAAGCATGAGAAATAATCCGTCTTTGGGTTAGCTTCGCATATACACTTCCTGAATCTAACACGAGCCCAGACGGGGATCTGGGGAGCACTTGAATGGCTACATGTTTCTGTGTTAACACAGAAAGCTCTCCCGTGCCTAGACAGCTCACTGCTCGGCATCACCCACTTCATTATCGTGTTTCCAAACACATCAATGTACACCAGTGCTTTCCATGAGAGTATAACCATGATTTCCACACGCAGCCTTTCCTCCATCTCTGAGCATTGCTTCTGTATCTTTCACAATTATTTATTCTGCAAGTATCCACTCCCTGGTCATCATCAGAGTACCTTAGACTTAGAATAACTGAAGAAACAAACTCTCCAATCAGATTGTCTAGATCTGATCCTGTTCAAAGTACTAGCATTGCTGCCTGGGTAAGTCCTCGAGCCCTCTGCATCCTGGCCTCCTCTCTGGCAAGTTAGGCTGATAGCAATTCTTACTTCAGGGAGCACTATGAGCGGTGGATGAGTCGGGCCCATGAAGCCGCCAGGATCATAGTCACACACAGCGAACACTCTGTAACTACTGTTGTTGCTTCTATTATGAGTTGGGATGGGAACTGACCCTGAAAAATGTATCAGTTACTCAGACAGAAACTACACCTCCCCAAAGTGCTGATGACATCATGTGAGTGATATGTGTGCACCCATGTTGGTAGCACCACAGCTCTCAATTGGTAAATCTTAGAAAAAGCCTATATGCCCATTAACAAATGCAGAGACAAAGAATGTGCAATATATATAATATATGTGTAATATATATATTACATATATACATATATTTCCATAGCATCTATGTGTATGTATATATACTACTCACCCATAAAGAAGGACAAATTTGAGTATTAATGTTAAATGAAATAAATCGGATGCAGAAGTTTAAGCATTAGATCTTTTCTCTTGTATGAAAAACCCAAAATATAAAAAATATAAAGAGAAAATAAAAGAGCTGATAAGAAACAGGAAAGTAGATTCTGTAGAAAACAGGAGGAGGATCTGCAGATGGAAAGAGTATGAGCGGAAGTAGAAGTAAAAAATCATTAAGACGTATGATGTATAATACCGCTTCTCCAACAGGAATATGGTTATCAGGGATCATAAACATACACTAATGAAGATATTAAAGAAATAAAAAATAAAGTGAATTAAGTTTTGTGTCACAGGAGTCAAAACAAAAATGCGTAGACATCTTAAGGAGGCCTTGACTTGCACAGAGGAATTTGGCAAGTTCATGGGCAGGTTCCAAATACCTGAGGCAGCCACAGTTCTGCTCCACACCAGGGCAATGCTCTCAGCCAACGCTCTCTCTACATCAGTTCTCTTGAGTCCACAGAAGACATTTGTGGGGAAAATAAAAGGATACAACGTGTGTGTGCTCTTGTTGCTACAGAGTGAATTTTACAGCACAGGAACCAGTGGAGGATTAAATGGCAGGGGAATAACTGAGAACTTTAACTACCACAGCAATTCCCAATTGGACAATTTCCTTCAGGGGGCATTTGATAGCGTCCAGAGACGTTTTTGATTGTCATAGCTTGGGAGTGGAGCGGGAGCTGGCATCTAGGGGGTAAAGACAAGGGAGACATAACCCCCTTGTAAAGAGCAAGACAGCTTCTTAACAAAAAGTTATCTAGTGCAGTGACAGCAATCAGAAGCCCCCTTCCCGATGGAAAAAATGGGGGCTTATGTATTAACAGAATGGATTGTACTGCAGGGCACTTGTGAGTGTGTGTGTGTGTGTCCATAGTTCAGCCTGAAACTCCAATTTCAGTAAGATTATCATTAGAACTGAAGTAAAGTTGTAGTAAGAACTTGTAGCTTTGGGGCCGGGGATATAGCTTGGTGGTTCCGGCACCTGTCTTGCAAGCACAAGGACCAAAGTTCGATCCCCGGTAACCACATAACAATAGTGAGTGTGAAGACTCACCCTAGCAGCAATCAGTACCACATACCACAGTGCTGTGTGGTGGCTCACGCCTGTAATCCCAGCACTTGGGAGGCAGAGGCAGGAGGATTGCTGTGATGTGAGTTTGAGGCTGAGCTCAGGGCCAGCCTGAACCACAAAGTGAAAAAAAAAAAGAAAAGAACTTGTAGCTTTTATCTATTACCAATGCTTTAAGATAACCAACAAATACCTTTTGAAAATGTTGACCTAATTTCCTAGGTTAATTTGCATAACCTACAAATCATGCTCCATCTTCCCAATCTGCTTCTTTGCTTTGACTGGATAAATGCAGAAGGTGAGAGGCAAAGTCAGGAATGCAGGTGACATCCTGTTATACAGCGACAAGATTTAATCAGCTTCCTGAAGATTCTATAGCAAATGCTTGAATGTTCTTTTATTATATAGAGCCTTAAATTGCACATAAAAATAATTCCAAGTACTGCACCTAACTTTAATCTGATTTTTTTTTAAAAAAAAGAGCATACCGATTGCTTAAATTAAACAGATAATTTATCATCTGGGGTTCCTACCAAATATGCTCTTGCCCTTATTAAAAATTATTCACTAGCATCTGTTCCAATTTCCAGAAAACAATGAAAAAGATTGTTCATGTGCTCTTATTTTTAGAATGAACTATGCAACTGAGAAAACACATGAGCACATCCTACTACAGTAAATATCTTGAAAGCGTACCTTTATGGCTTGAGTAAACCTGGATTAAGTAGGTGGAACCTTTTAAACCCAATAAGTGACTGACTAGCACCACCCATCTTTCATTATTTGAGCTCATGTCATTATTTTCATGTCTTTTTCCTCATGGAAGCTTAGTTGAATACTTGTTTTTTCCTTTTGTATTTTGTAGGAAATTTTCACTGTTAAGCAACAGAACCAACATTCATTAAGGTGTGAGTAGATGCTGTACAGACCTGGGTATATATAATTTTTATTTTTCTATTGCACCATTGTAAATCTACAAAAATAACACCATGTTTTCACTCAGACACAGAAGCTAAAACTTTTGATTTTATGAAAGTAGAGTAGGATAGTGATCATGAAGGCAAGGAAGGGTAGGTGGGAGTGGAGGTTGATAGAAGTTGAATAACACTGTTAGAAGGAATTAGTGCTGGTGCTGAAATGCTTAGTATGATGACTAGCACTCATAATAATTCTCTACACACCTCAAAATAACTGGAAGACAGGTATGCAAAGAAATGCTAAACACTCAATGCAAAGAAATGCTAAACACCCTAGATGGAACATTATGTTATCTACTCATGTATGAATAATCACACTCCAGCACATAAATATGTTCATTATTATGTCAGTTAAAATTTTGAATATAAAATAAATAAGTAATACAAATAAATCAGAGACATGAAAATAGATGCAGTGGAAGAAG
This sequence comes from Petromus typicus, assembly GCA_004026965.1. Classification (NCBI taxonomy): domain Eukaryota; kingdom Metazoa; phylum Chordata; class Mammalia; order Rodentia; family Petromuridae; genus Petromus; species Petromus typicus. Next base: position 63,251 of record PVIR01005905.1, read on the forward strand.
GTATAGGTTAAAAATAAACCTAAGAAATATATCAATAACTGATTTAACTATATAAGTGTATATCTTGCTTGGATCCCCAGTTGAGAGGAGCTACACACACAACACAAGTTGGATGTTTGATATTAAGAATTCCAAATTATTTTCCTACTGTTTTTAGATATACTTGTTTATTTTTAGAAATAGTCTTTTACTTTGATAAATATATTTCAGTGATTCAATGGCAGGCTGTCTGAAACTGACATTAAATAAACATGAGCAGTAGGAGGAGGATGCCACTTAGTTTATATATGAAATATGACTGGCTATAGGAGGAAAAGCGTTGCTTCACAGCACTCCATTATATTTTCATATGTCTGAAGTTTTCTATTGCAGGAAATTTTTTTAAAAAGAAATCATGTCACCTGCATGTAAGATAGCCCAGTGAGATTTTATTGGTCTCAGCATACAAAACAATATTCTATAATATTCCAAATAATCTCTCTTTGCTTCCCACAGTCCTAACTTCCCCATCTCTGAGTTTCTGTCCTCCCTCAGGATCCCAAGTTCTCCATAACATCTCCCGGCTACTAGCAATCTTCCTACCTACCTATGTTACTACTGAGTAAAGGAATCTTGTTAAGCAATCCCATAATGCCATGCATATCACCACAGAGGCATTTACACTGGTAGAATTATATAGACTTGTCTGAAGAGGTTATTAATATGTGTTTCCCAGCAGGGACATGGTGTGATTTTCTTCCAGGGGTTTTCTTATGAATAATGCTCAGAATACTTCAGTATTAAGGAAATGGATTACGCGAGGTTACTCAAGAAAACCCAAGCACTAGCTGCTAAGTAGCACTGAAGAGTACATACAAATAAGAACAGGAGAGCCATGGAGACAATGACAATTCCGATAATATATCTTCTCCATGAGTCTTGAAGGAAACATAAAGAGGACAAAAGCTCTTCACCAAGTCTGCGGCAGCCACTGAGAGTCCCATGAGCCTGTGCCTGAAGGAGTTGCGCCCATCACGCTCAGAGGGAGCATAAACTCACTGTCCTCCCACCATTATAGTTGTCAACAAGGAGTTGGGTTTCATGTTATTTTTTTGTCATTGTTGCAGCTGCTTTGTGTTTAGAAAGAAACTGAGGCAGGTGGGAGTGTGGGAAGAAAGACGGCATATTACTTCTCTTATTGGAAAATATTTCCTTTGGCAAAACTGACATTCGGACCTCTCACATCTCAGCTACTTTATTATCACCCCTTGCGTGTAATGTATCCTCTAAGTTCAGATGTCGTCTCGAGACTCTGATCTTCTTACAGTGCTGTCATCTGTAACCAAAAAGGTAGGTTTTTCTGGTACATTTTGAGCACCTCCTATGAATGAGCAAGGCTACCTAATGATGAGCAAAATAACTACCAGTCCTTACCTGAAGGCGTAACACCTAAATTAACTCTGAAGATGAGCCTCGTACTTTTTCATGATAAAGGAAAGACAATTCTAAAATACCACTGCCCCATTTTTACTAGATATAGTTCAGCCATAATAAAATCCAGTTCACCTCTTCTCTATGTTCTGAGCAGGTCTAGTTCTTGTGGACCTTTTTAAAGAGGAAAAATGGCTTTGATATTTCTGTATATGTTTCCACAGGTCGATGGTCAGAAATGAGATGGGAGTGGTGAGATATTCTGAAGGATATTCTATGCCATGTCTTCCCTGAAAACTCAGAACAAATAAACAAGGATATTTTCCTTTAAAAAGCCAAAATACTACAAATCCCCATTATGGAGTGCAATCATGATGTGTATATTTAATGTACCAATAAAGATAATTAAAAAAAAAAAGCCAAAATACAACCATAAGCAGTGAAGTCACTAATTCTTCTTGTCACCTGTAACACCTGTGCGTGCTCTCCTGTGGGGTAAGGTATGTGGCTTTCAGGATTTCACAGTTTGGATATATCTCAGGGCCTGTATCATTTTAGAGAACACTAAATTTTGCATCACTGGAGACTTCTAACACCAGCTTATCAAACTGGCCAACTTCCCAGGTCAGTGTCAATATTTAGCAGTGGCACTAGGATAAGACCTCAAGAACACTCGTATACTGACAGTGCTAGAGACGCTGGCAGCAGTTTTCAAAAAAAAAAAAAAAAAAAACCCTTATCATTTGTCAGATAATCTCAGCTATTATCTCAAAGTTAAGACCATCTCAAGTTTAACCACTTACACCACATGAGGGCTCTTCCTATTAAACGTTGAGAGAGGAAAACAAAGACACATACACTTAGATATTCATATATGCAAAGATACTCACCCCAAATACCAAAGAAGAAAGGACTATTCAAATAATGTTGATGTATCCCTGTGATGTCACGTTAAAAAACCACAGGAAAAAACTCTTTCAAAAAACACTTGGTGGCTGGTGAGGAGAAATAAATTGATATAACTCTGAATAAAGTAAAATCAGTGCTCAAAATACAATATAATCTTAATACTATCATATAGATGCAGAAAGAATTTGAAATGAACTTAAATGTATACAGCCAGCTTACCACAAAATTAATAATAATATTATCTTGGAGATATAGATATTTTTCTTTTATATAGCCCTCTTACTTTTTTCTTAATACTTTCTATAATGAGTTTTGATTGCCTTTTATAATCAAGGCAAAAAAATTATCAAATGAAAACTAGAAAATACTACATAGAATGTACAACTCTCTATTAATGAAAAACTAACTTAATAATAACACTGTAATAAGAAAACTAAGTTAAAACAGAATAATTTTTAACCATTGTAGATAATTGGAATTCTTTTTATATGGATTACTTAATATGCCACTTACTTACCAAAGAAATTTCAAGCATTTAATTGGAAATTCACGGAATTTGGCTTTAGTTGTAAGCACTGTCCTTTAATTTAAGCTAAACTCTTAAGTGAGGAAAAAAATTTCAGGTATATAATTATTTTACAATATAGCTACCAAGATTCCCAGGCTAGAAGGCAATAGTTGACCCTGTCAAAAGACAAATATTACAACAGGAATAAGGACCTAATTTGAAACTTGTCGATGGTTTAATGATAGCAGTTAGTTTGTGTATTTATGATTCCATGCATTTCCTCAGTAAGCACGGCTGGGGCCCTGTGTGTCAGCATGCTGTGATGCTGAGAAATAGAGGCCCCTGATCTCCAGAAACCTCTGCAAGGTATACAGGGGATGAAGAAAATACACCTGTGTCACTTGTTAATGCTTGTTTTGTGAGCTGACAAATGTATAAATTAAAAGGAGAAAATCATCAAGGAGGAGAGGCTGAGACACAGCTGCAGAGCTCCGAAGGAAGAAGCCCCATATCTACAAAAGGTTGAATAGGAGACAATAACCAAGAAACTCTAGAGCCAATGTACCATAATATCAGAAAGTGTTTACTTAAAAAGGTTAAATTACAAACTCCTGCTATTAAAACAAGTTGTCAGAAATATTACACAATGAAAATGACCTAAAGTCATATTTACAATGAAGAGCTAGAACTGATGTCTTGACTCACACCCAGTGCAGAACGAGAACAGATTGAAATTGTAGAAAAAGTTTTGAATACATATAGCCATGGTCAGACTCCAACTTAATATGTTTCTGAGCCAAACAACAATTTCTGCCAGAGCAGTGCACTGACCCATAAGAGTAAAAACAAGACAAGGAGGAACACTGAAGGAAGAAATAAATCCTTAGCAAGGAAAGGTTGGTTTGTTTCCTCACCATGGAGAGAGATGACTTCACAGTGGGAGAATCTGTTGGGGACCTTGACAAATGCTAATGTGAATGTGTCAAAGCACAGTTCTCTAGTTTTGCCTATAACTGTTACAGTAAATGGTTATCTCTCGGGGCAAGAAGGTCCAGTTAAGAAAATAGGAGTTTAAAGTCACTGAAGATCGAATTCTGAAGATTACTCACATCTCAAATGCACCTTTAACATCTCTCAGTAACTGACCTGTGAAGAATGAAGAATCAATAAAATTTTCAGAGGAATGATCATAATTTTGCAGTTTGAGGTCTTCAGAGATGGGGTGGTGTACGGATAATGGTCTTCCAAAAGGTCTCTGTCATAGTCCCCGAAACCTGTGATTCGGTGCATAACATCGCAAAGGGGCCTTGGCCTTCATTCAGTGACAAATACTCAGAGAGGAAGGGGACCCTCGATCACCCTCATGGGCCTATTGTAATCACAGGTCCTTAGAAGAAGGCGCCTGGGAATCAGAGGCAGAGAGAGCTCTGAAAAGGCCACACTGCTGGCTTTGAAGATGGAAGATGGGGCCGCACATCAAGGAATGCTGGAAGCCTCTAAAATGGGAAAGACCAGGAAACAAATCCTGCCCCAGAGCCTCCGAGGAAATATGACCCTGCGGACACCCTGACTTTGGATATACACATTGGAATGTAGACCTCAAACCTGTCAGAAAATTGATTGATATTGTGAGCCATCAGGTTTGCAGAAATGCGCCGTCCCATCAGTTGAAATTAATGCAGACAGATATGTATTGTTGACTTTCATTTATTTATTTGCTATACAGTTTGCCAGAGATAAAGGAGCAGCAGAAGTGTCTAGTGTCTACTCAAAATGGATTCTTTCATTTCCCATAGGAACAGAAGCTGGTTTTAGTTCAACCATATGTGCTGGGAGACAGTGGTTCAATGCTCTCCTCCCCTGCAGTCTCCCAAGAACACAGCACTTCTTCCTACTCATGTTCCCAAGTGGCTAAGCTTCAGCAGCACTGGACACACCCACTGGAATGTCACCTGGCTTTATCCTGGCCTTGCCCACTCCACATACGGTACTGGAATTTGAACAGACAAGCTAGAGTTTAGAAGTAACATAGGAGTAGAGCTTACACACAAGGCAGTGATGCCTTAGAAGGAGCCTGGATTCCAGCTCTGGGCTGCAAGGACTTGCAAAAAAAATAAGCTGTCATTGAAGTGTTTCTCCGAGAGCTGAAGGCCGTCCTGACTAACGGGACATCAGCTCCAAAGATCCAGTCAAATAAGCCAGACATACATACACTTCCCCTGTCCCCAGGCCACCACCTCCCTCTCACTCTACCACCTTGACTCCACCAAGAAACATGTCCTGCTTAGCTTTTGTATGATACTGATCAATAACAAAGGCTATGAGAGTTAACAGTGATTGACTTTTACATAACAACACTCTTGTGAATATTTTAAATGCACAAACTAAATTATTTCTAACAAATTCCCTTTGAAGAAAATATCATCATTATTTCACCATTCAGTAAACTGAAGTATAGGAATGAAAAGTTATTCAGACATACTTGTACTTTTATTTGTCTTCTATGCATTTTGTGATAGATAAAGGTTTTTTGTGAAAGATAGGTTATTAAGAATTAAATAGCAGGGAGCTTACTTGTCTCCAGGCCCACGCCGGAAGAGTGCCCAGGGACTGAGTTTAGCAGCGGGCGGCTCGGGAAACGGCGACTGCAGCACCGAGTCTGCGTCACTGAATCTGCGCCGGGTTTGGAGTTTGCTTGTCTCCAGGCCCACGCCGGAGGAGCGCCCAGGGACTGAGGGTAGCAGCGGGCGGCTCGGGAAACGGCGACTGCAGCACCGAGTCTGCGTCACTGAATCTGCGCCGGGTTTGGAACTTACTTGTCTCCAGGCTCACACCAGAGGAGTGCCCAGAGACTGAGTTTGGCAGCGGGCGGCTCGGGAAGTGGTGACTGTAGCACCGAGTCTGCATCACTGAATCTGCGCCGGGGCTAGAGCTTACTGGCCTCCAGGCCTGCACCGGAAGAGCACCCAGGGACTGAGGTTAGCAGGTCAGAGTCTGATTTTCTCCACAGTAACTGCAGAAGCACATCCAGTCAGTTTGTATTGGTCCCAATATAGACTGCAAAGAGCAACCCAGGAAACACTGCTATTTTAAGATTCCTAACTATTAAAAGGAAAGTAACTTGGAACAAACAGTGCCAGAAAACAGGGCAGGTCAGAGATGAGGAAACACTCCAAATCTCAGACACAAAGATCCTCACCTCCAAGTAACACAGGGGGAAGGGAGATAGAGAAGT